>CABFOV010007771.1:0-26801 GCA_902141375.1 Timema poppense
GTAGTTTCGGAGCCTATTCATTACAAACAAACAAACAAACAAAAAATCAAATCTTTCCTCTTTATAATATTAGTATGAAAAGCCAAGGGGTTGTATTGTTCTTAAAGTTTCGGACAAACTTTCTCCAATTCTTATTCATTTTACCAGCTTAATATTTAAATATATTATATATTATATTCGTATACCGGTTTATTTTGTAATTAAAATTAACTCAAATATACTTAACTTAGTCAACGTTATCTTGTCATTCAATATACCAAAACCTTGTAATTACAATATGTTTTCATACTTAAATTTTATAAATATCATCTTATCTTATTGTCTTTTGGTAAAACTGTCAAGCTACTAAACTAAAATCTTTTCTTTGACAAATTGTCAAACCAGGCTTTTCTATTGTTATTCAAAATAATTTTAACTTTATAGTATTTGTATTGAAATCATAATAAACTGAAATATTGTACCTGTAGAACTTACCAAATATATTTCATAATATGTATATTCTTGCTTGTCTAGTATTTGTTAATTGATTTGATAACACATAATCAATTTTTACTCTTATTTTAATATATTTATTTTCCATTACATTAACTTATTTATCTTGACTAATTGATCAAAACATGTTTATATTTATTAAATTTCAATTGCATATAAAAATGTAAATGTGTTCCTTATATTAATAGTCAACTATAGGAATTTTATAAAAATCTAGAGACACAATAAGCTATTTAACTATTATATATGAAGAGATTTATTGAATTCACCTACGTATAGATAGTATATGTTGTCCAAGCCTACTAAACAAAAAAGTATTTACCAAGGTGTTTTATGTTAACAAATGAGACTTAATTTATTTTAATTGCTTAAATTAAACACAGTATATAAAGGATTTTGCTATATGTAGTAAAATATTTTATATTAAAAATGTATTAAACATAGAAATCTACTCTATTAAAATGAGCTAACAATAGATGGTTTAACGAAAGATGTGTTTTTAAATTTTTAATGAATCGAGGAAAACTTCACATACTGAAGGAAAACCAAATAAAAATGATACGACACAATCATACAATCTTTCTAAAATTGTGTAAATGGTTGGAAATTTTTTAAAATCCAATTTAGAACTTTTAAAAATAAATTAATTTTGAAAATTATTTTTAAATTATTTTTAATTTATAGAAATATAAACGTATACATATTTAATATGAAAACCTATTCCCAGATAAAAAAAAATCATTTCAATATTCAAAGCCAGTTACTAAAAATTTCATTTTTTCTAAAATATATATTGTACGTAAACTACCAATACATTATTTAATATATTCTTGATCGTGGAAAATAATCTTTCAAGATCACTATTTAATAGAAACGTTAAGAATATCCTTAAAAACATTATTATAGAAATCTAGTCTTCACTAAATTAACATAAATTGGTTTGATTAAAAATATATGTATTATCATTATTATTTAAGGTGTAAAAAACTTATAAATGCTCATTATTATTTAAGGTGTAAAAAACTTATAAATGCTCATTATTAATTAAATTGTTATGATCATTGTTTAAAATATTCAATTTCTAAATAAATCCAGTCTTTATTAAACTACTCTTAAACGAATACTCCCTAAAATTCAAGTGAGTGTTTTTATTTTTAATGTTAAACACTCTAGAAATATAGATTTTAAACAAAATCACTAAATATATTTAAAAAATATTTCAATTTTTTGAAAATAACTCTCCATTACATAATAGGCCTCCTTTAACAAATTTATACCTGAAACCATGCATAAAGTATTATTTGAAAAATTAGATACTCCCTAAATATTCATTGGCACCATTTTCAAAAAAATTGTAATTCAAAAATGTAGCTCATTTGTGTACTATCATTAACTTAAATGCTAAGTTCAAAAACCCCCCAACAAACCTGAAAGTATTACCCTATAACATCTAGAGTCATGTTTGAACAAAGAATATAGAAACATTTCAGATATGTGATCAGTGACAAATTGATTGGAACACATGGGGACAGAGAAAATAACTGTAAGATTTAGGTTTTGAGTGGGGCCTATGATAACACATAAAACGTAAAAAAAATCCTAAATCTAGAGGTAAAAATGTAGAGTCTAAACGATTATAATAATGGCTCTAGATATTAGAGATAGAGATTATAAAAAATACAATTCTAAACAATCAATTAACACTTTTTATTAAAATAATAATAATAAGAATTTAATCTCAATGTAAAATTATTATAATTCTACCAATATATTTTTGGAGATAGCTTAAAAGGTTTTTGTACCTTAAGTTTCAGATAATATAATAATTAGCTTATGACTAAATTGATACGTGAATACATTCTCTATTACAATTTAATTCTGGTGCTCCTTCATAAAAAAAAATTCATAATTATTTATTTTATAAATGAAAGCTTATACAACAAGAAAGTTCCCAAAATTTTTAAATTTAAAAAATATTTAAATGGGACTTTTTAATCTTGAATTAAAATTCTAATAGGAATACTGAATATGTAGTCAACCCTGATAGGTTGAATTTCTCTTTTTATACTTTGAAAATCAAAAAGCCAGATTTGAGTGATTTTAATGCAAAATTGACGTATAATGCCTCAACAGAATATTTATTTCATTTTAAAATGCTTTAGGATTGTCGATCAATAAACAAACGTCTCACTGCCCGGTATTTGGACCATTCTAATATGAATCAAGAAACATTAAGATACATGTATATAATTAATGAAGTAGATGTACAATATTCTAAACTGTCAATGAGATATAATCTAACTTTCTCATTAAATCCATTGTACATAATTAGTCTATATTTTTAAAGACACGCGCAAGACCTATTAGAACTGGACTCAACTGCCACCGTGAATATGTCTTGGGGTTGTAACATTATAAATTCACTTCCACCTAACTGCAATAACAATGTTAACGACTGGTCATACATCACTAACTGAATGGTCAGGGAGGATCTTAAATATCCTCTTTAAGTTTCCTATTGTAACGGCAATTTAATCCCTAGACTAAAGTATCATCAATCAATGAGGGAGAGAGCGTTACTGTTGTTACAGTGAAATCCCCATTAATTGCTCTAAGAGAGATACAATCTTATGTCCATTGTGCTTTTGAGTTTATAAATGTCAGAATAAATTATTCTGAAACTACTCATTATCAGAGTGTATGTTTCGATAATCATGTTTAAATCTGTAAGTGAGTTATGGATTATTATAGAATGCTCACTTTAGATGCTTTGTTAAAAGCAATACAGATTTCAATGGTACCTTAAAATCATCAATTTTTCATGTATTAGCACGATTTTCGGATTTATTTAAGATATTAACATTTTTACAGTCGTAAAATCTACTAGAAATAAATAATATGACACTATCTTACAAACATCCTTATTCTGTATATTATAGCTTGAATAAAAAAGAAGATTATAAAAAGGTTTTCAGTAAAATAATCTTGACTATATATATATATACTAACCAGATAGTTCAACTATTTTAGACACATTTCATATTTTCTAAAATATATTAATTTTAATTTTTTAATTGTTGACATTAAACTATTCTTTTTCACTATGGAAATATATTACTGGATAAATAATTATACTTAGGGCCAGTTTCATAGTCAAGTTTAGAACGCCTCAAGTGCGGAGCTACACTAAGAACAAGACGACACCTACCTAAATCAGAATGGAATGGGCCAGTTTCCTATGCGAGAACGGCCCATTCCATTCTGGTTCGGGTAGGTGTCGTCTAGTACTTAGTGTAGCGCCGCACTTGAGGCGTACTAAATTTGACTATGAAACTGGCCCATTGTCTTCATTCCAAATTTTCAAATATTTCAAACTATTTATATTGGTCAAAAGTAAAATAAACTTGAATTAATTTATTTTAGAAACTTTAAGTTACATTTATATTGATCATCTAAAATAGTATGACGATATTAATTCTGAAAGAAATCATTTAAATCATTTAAATCAAATATTGCAAAATGTATCTATTATAAAACAAATTTTGTTTAAAAAAAGGATTAATATTTATATTAAAAAAATAACAAATACCCATTCCGAAACAAATTGTTAAAGCTACTTTCAAAATTTTATTTTATTTTATAAAACAATAATCAGTGTACTACCCTTGTACGAATTTAAATCCGCCTTCCCTAAAACAAGTATAAATTTATATTTAATATATCATATAATCAACATGAAAACATTTTAAACAAAACCTTTAAAGTGGTTTTCAAAATGTTTCCAAATTTTGAAAATTACTCATACCATTTAAAGAATGTTTATTTGAAAACCAAGCATAAAATGATAATTTTTAGGTCAACCATTTAATAGATATTAATTTTAAGCAAAATCTTTATAGACATTCTCAAAAGGTTTTTGAATTAAAAAATCACTTATTTGTAAACTATTCTTTTTTAAGAACTAAGGTCTAAACCTAAAAGAATTCCTCAGGCATGGCATTATGAATACTAATTGTTACGTTTTGAACAAAAGCTATCAATCCATTTTGGGTTCTAGTCAAGAGACATTCATTCGTTCAGACAAATATGTGACTGACAGATTTGTAAATCCACTTTTTTCGGTTCGGATGCACATAAAACGTAAAGATAGTTCATAATCTCAGCAAGGTGTTTTTTTTGCTTTTGTATAAGGTGGTGAGACCAAATATTCAAAAATATGAAAACATTTTAGATGATTAGTATTTAAATAAGTAAGTTGTTTTGACGAGTGCGTTTTTTGTTGGCTATCTTGCTGTAAACTCAATAATCGATTTAATTAAACATTACAATTCAGACATATAAAATAACTAAATTTACAGTCTAGTATGAAATAAAATCGTTTATTTTGTGAGGATTGTATACATAATCTTCATTTCACATATGATTGTAAAAATGATCTCCTCTATAGCCTATGACCATCTTGATATTTATGAGCACCTCAAAGCTGACGTAGCTCTTATAGATTTCCCTGTGTTTTAATGTTTTTCCTTCTATTTATACAATCTAATTTTTATAGGCGGAGCCTAATCTGAGAGTCAGAAAATATAATAATATAATATCACGTATTCATAATATATCAAGCTATGTGATCTTGCACCTATAACTTTTGAATTAAACTACCAATATCTAGGAAATAACTTTAATAATAGTGAAATGTTTTTCCTGTTAGCCAAAAAAAAATTTGCTTTTTTTCTAAATGTTTCTTCCTAATAAAAATGATCAAAATATCTGAACATAGCAACTAAATCCGAAATGGTCAGACGAAATTTATTCGAACTTGATGTTTGGATGTTATATAGTCTTATTTAAAAGTGAAATTTTGAATTATATCTTAATAATAATACAAAGGTTATCTAACTACAAATATTTCACTATTGAAACGATGATTAGATATAAATTTGGCAATTATTTATTTTGTGGCTTTACTGATATTTGCTCAAAATTTTCTAAATTGACAACTATACTATGGGTTATAAAATTAAATTAAATAAAGGTTTGGTAATCTGATTTTTTAAATATTGAAATAAAATTATTAATTTTTTTTCTTATTTCATTTAATATGATTAACTAAAAATTGGGTTTATCCGAGGAAAGCTTACTTATTAGAAGTCGTTTTAAGCCATATATAATTTTTTTAATTAATGTGTTCTAGATTAAAATAACATTTATGAAAAAACTAATTATTGTGTCGTCAATTCTATTTTATGTAATAATTTATCAAAAACACCAGGTAGAGTATTTAAATATAAAACTATATTCACAGTATTATGAATCTGTTTACATTTTGTAGTATTTTAACTGTTTAAAACATTATTTAATAAAAGTACTACTCAACTGTCTTTTTTATATTATTTCAAAATGGCTTTTTAAAGTTAAAGATCAATTTCATTTACAGTGTTTGATAAATAACAAATATTAAAGTATATATATATATTAATTTTTTCAGGGCAAATAAGGAAATAAAAAAGTGGTCACCATTTCCTTGAATACAATTTGAAACTATTAACAAACCATTAGAAATGACGCACACATATTGCTATCAAGACTTTATTATTTTCTTTCCTCAAAAGCCATATTGATCATTTAAGATCACGCTATGCCACGTTTCTAGTTGAACATTACCTTTCATGTAGTAGATGTATGATAGAGGAATGGAGAAAAAATACCACGCATTTAAACAGTTGTGTATTTCTTGAAAACACTTGTAAATGAAATGAGCTGACTAATACATTAACAGAGATAAATAATTCAAGCTGGCACATATAGCAATACACTTAGCTAATGATGATAAAAACGCGTGGAGGTTTGTAAGGCAGACACAATTTGCCTGCTCTTATGACTTGACTCATTAATTTCGTTTTGTTACGCCTTGTCGATCCCTTGGGTTAAAGACTTGTTAAGAGGAGGGGGGAAAATATTCCTTAACATGAATATTCTCGATGTCTGTCATTAATACCATTATCATTATCGACATGTGTAGACATAATGGCCTAGTAATTAAGTATAATGCATTTTTAATTTTGTATTTATTCTCATAAGCATTTCTTCTGGATAATGCTTTTGGATAATGTTTTTTATGTAATACCTATTGGTAGTTAGATTTAATTGTTAGAGCATGTTAGTGTAAATTAGTGAAAATGCACCTACAATTTTTAATTGAATGGATAGGAACACCACAGTTATAGGACCAATAGATATTCCAACCTGGTGCAGCGGTAAAAAAAATTTCGAACCTCATGATCCTCCTAACATGCAATTATTAAATATTTTTTATAACCTGACGTACTATGATACGTGACCACCAATGTAATTTCTCAGTATATTCATTATAACACCAGAGGAGGTGAGTAGGATTCATTCAAACCACTTGGATCGCAGGTAGAAGAAATGTCCACCTAGTCTAGTCACGCTTACTGGTGGTGGCGGGTAGTACTAAAGGATTTTTATTTTCTAAATTGTTTTCTACTATTATTACTCGCAAATGAAGGTTTATTTATTTTTAATGCAACCTTCCTCATAGTTAGCATATTAATGTCATTATTTGTTGATCACCCATACGGTTAGTAATATATGGTGTAAATAATATAACATTTCTTATATGTTTAATTAAAAAGTGCACATTAAATACATGGTTTAAAGAGTAAAGTTTTTTCAGGTGACAAAAATACGAAAAATATGTGTAGATAAATAATATTTCGTAACTTTAACCTTTTCTCTTTATGTCCATTTGAAGAATTAACCCATTTATTTAGTCGAATAGTATAAGGTTTCAGTATTGCAATAACTCGATAGTCGATTTCGGGGGGGATAAAGGTTCAAATTTCAGCTGGTTGTATTGTGATTGGTTTATCCTAAAGGGTTTCCCATTTTCCTTTAACGGAAATGCGAGAACACTTCCTCAAATTTCAACCTATTTCTTTTCTTATACATTGGCATAACTAGTAAATTTGCGTTTAAATCGAACGGATAGGGAGATGCAGTGACAAAAATGAAGTTGCTATGTTAACATTAGGTGATCTTTTACTTTTACCCCACTTTAACATATTCTTGACGTCAACAGGATTAGATTCACTAGGAAAATATTAACATTAAAGCGTTAGTTCTCGTCTTAACGCAGGTGGTTCACGGAAGCTTTCTCCAAAGAAAGGAATTGGCTTGTGGGAAAGTACGAACAGACTTTTCACCTGTTCCACGAATCTGATGACATTAAACATTTCGCACACGTTGGTTAAAAGTAGGGGAAGGTTTAGAGGTGTCTTTTTGGTTTTGGTTTGTTTTCTGAGACACGAAAATTGAAGGAGGAGAAAGATTTGGGGGGTAGGGGTGGTTTTAAGAGGCGCTTATCTTAAGACAAAGTGTCTTGTGGTAGGATAACACCTCCCTCTCCTTCTACCTTCTAACCCTTCACCCTTATAGCAAAGACCTCAGAAGAGAAATGTTTCAGAGCGAACTGTCTTTTTTTTCATTTTTTTTTTCCAAAAAAGTGATGGGATGATTGATGAACAAGTATGGTAAGAGCTGAACATTTTCAGTAGTAAAGTGACTTAAGTTCATAATGTCTGGCCTGTGTAAATATTAATACCATAAATTCATCAGCTAACATGGTTAGCTAGTCATAAATTTGAGACGTTAATTTTACATTACTATCGTGGACGTGATTAGATTGCGCTTAAAGGGAATTTCTAAACGGTATCTAAAACTGAAATTTTCGCATCCATTCTAAAACAAAGCTGATGCTGGTAAAATGTGTACAAAATATTTGTCATGAGAGTGAAATTAATTATCTTTATTAACTTTTATACAAACATATTATATATATCACATTGCACCACTATCAAACTTAAGCATGTAAACATCACAATTAAAGATTTCCCGCCAATTATATATGGAATTGATAGTTCAAGAATATTAATTTAGATATACTTTTAAATGTGTCTACCATTTATCCGGTTTTCACCATGTATGTGATATATGATCATCCTTAATACAAACAAGTTAATTTCAAAAATACCCTAAGAAACTGTTCTTTCATTTCCATTATATACTAATTTTTCATGATCAAATGATACATGACTGTTTTATATCACATGTATTTTAAATAATTTACTTTTTAAATACTTTTAAGTGTTTAGTTTGATCAATTGTTTAAAATACCATTACATCATGAGTTTTTCTTTATGGTTTCTTATCTTATTTCTAGGGTGGACCTGATGCATATAAATGAAATATACAAAGAAGCTGGTTGTTAAAATCGTCGCTCGTTGATGCCAGATGATGAAAAACCAAGAAAAAGAAATCAATATAGCAGAAACAAATAATTCACAGCTATTCTTCATTTCATCTTTCTTCTCATTTATTGCCTAGAAATATATATTTTATGATAATAAATTTACCATTTAATTTATAAGAGAGTTTCTGTTGAAAACTTATAAATACCTTTATCTATTTCTTCACAATACATTATTAATACACTTTTACATTCCTTGTAGTTTTCTTATCGATTTAAGTATTGTATTACTTAAAATAAGCTCTTAATACCATGTCGCTTTATTCTATCTTACAAAACAATAATATCACTTTGATTGATAATGATATTTATAATAAATTTTATCAAATGCTAATTTGACATTGTATTTCCAAATGATTTTAGTTTTATTACACCATACTTTTATTAGATTAATTCACTTATTCACTAATAATATTCATTTATTTTACCAAAGAGTATATAATATGTCTTATAATTATTTAACAAATGTTTTAAAAATTTTCTCTTCATCTGATACTATTCACTTTGGATTGTTCCACCGTTTTTCAATTTGAGATTAATTTTAGTATGTATTATAAATGTTTTTGAGTCCAAACAAATGTGAAATTTAAAAAATTCAAAAAAAATTACCTTAATAAATCATATATCTCATAACTCTTGTAAGATATTTTATGATCTGAGGTCGTGTACCGACTTTATATAATTTTTTAAATTAAACTCTTAAATATTCTCTTTAAATCGTTTCCAATAATTTTGTTATTGGCATCACTATATATTAAGGTTATATTGTTAGTTATAAGCTAAGTTAGTGGTTCTAGGGCTGAGGACTGTTATATTTATATGAAGTATATCTGCATTTTCGTGGAGGCAGAGTGGAAATCAGTTTTGGGAAAAACACATTCAATATATCCGACTGAGATTCGAATCTATAGCTCCCCATTATTGGCAGTCTAAGTTTACTGCAAGAGTAGCACCTTATATCATTCAGCCACTAGAGCTTTTTTTTTTTAAAGATAACAGGATAAGAAAGATAAATATAGCCTACTAAAATAAATATTTACATAATATTTAAATATATTACTATATACTTTAGTCAATGTGAGTGGTGATCCTAGCTGTCAAACCCAACACTAGCATCCTCAAGAGTAACCTAATTACGACCTTGAACTTAGGTGTTTGTTGTCCTCAGGAACGCCTCTCATTCGCAAGTGTTAAAAGTCTGCAAGGATCTCCCGTGGTGGTTCCTGAATGGAGAAGGCTTTCATGGCCTTGTCATCGTTCTTTCAAAACTGCATGAATCATAGAAGCAAGACACAGGGCTTGGCCGGTTGTAAAGAGGCGGAGAGAGTAAGGGGACTTTTGGGAGGTAGCAGGGGGTAGGGGGGGGGGTCTAGATGATGGCTTAAAGTGAATATTTCTGTGACCCCGATAGGGAGGTGAAAGAAGGGGTTCCTTAAGCTAGTGTCTTCGGATAAGGATAGTCATTAGGCACCTGTAATACTCACGGACTTATGGGAGTTTAATAAACATTAGGAAAGTATTAGAACCTTTTTGATAATCATTTTTGTTTAGTTTTATGAATATTGTTCAGCCTTAAAAATAATTATTATTTTAAAATATTGTAAAAAAAATTAAGTTTATTTATTGTTACGAATGAAGATGGTTTTCTCAACACATTGAACGTTACCATTAAAATGATTGTATTATTTTTGTTCGTACGTGTATAAAACAATATGTTTTTTAAAACTTTTTTGTATTAAATGTCTTACTGTACTATCTGTTTATTTACTCTAATGTAACCCAGTAAGGAGGGTACTAGAATATATATACAATTTACGAGAATTTACGGGGAAAACGAATTGGTCAAAATTAACGTGGAGCAAATTCATTATTTAAATTATTATAGAGGATTGTAATCTGGAGGTAAGTTAATGTAAAATGAAGTAGAAAAAAAAACCACTTTAATAATTTAACACTGACATCACCGGTCTAAATCACTCCAAAACACAACTGTAAAACTAAGTGTCGTTTCTGAAAGTTAAAGAGGAACAAATATTTACCTTCACTATTACAATGTAATTAGAGCTATATACATAGCTCTAAGAAAACTAAATTAATGAAAAATTGAGCTTCCACCAATAATTTCAATTTAAAAACAAGAGCTATGCCAGAAGAAATGTCCATGAGAAAAATAATCTGATAGTATTAGTGAAGAATTAATGTTAATTTAATATTATATATATATATACATAACAATTTAATATTATATTGATATATATATATATATATAAGTTATTGGTGGAAGCTCAATTTTGCATTAATTTGGTTTTCTTTCCCTTTAATATCTTAAGATGTTAGTAGTTGTATTTATCTAGACTCTAGAGTATAGACTAATTGCAACTAGAAAACCCAATGATATTCAAGATTGACAGTACTAAAGGGTTAAGATAAGAAATAATCCATTTTAATCCGACAGAAATGTTATTATTATTATTATTATTAGCACCGCGTCTTACTACCCGTTCGGGTTATACGCACGATAGAAATGTTATTCTTTCAATACTAATTTGGTTTTCATTACCACAGGGAAATAGAAGATAATTCAAGTTTCAAAGGAAGTCCTTTTAAAAAATATAGATATATAACTCAAATACTCTAATAAATATTTTATATACTCTCTCTAAACTTTGATTTTGGAAATGAATTGTCTCATTTTTATCTGTAATATTGTTTATAAGTAATAATGAACAATCATGTTATGTCATAATCCATTCATTTGAAAATCGATTTTGTTAATTTAACCAAAGCATTTAAATTTTAAATGCCTTTACTTTTTTAAATGTTCAATTTTTCTATTCATACTTAGTGATTAATTTGTTTTTGGAAATAGTGTATTTATGTCATCACAACTTCACAACGTCATTTTAGTTAACATAATTTAAGGTATAGTTGACTACTTGATGTGGACTAGTCAAAGTTGTCAAACCAAGATTTTTTTAAACTTAATCATTATATCTAACAAAGAAAGTACTTACTAAACCTTGATTAACTACTAATTATTTTAATATATATTTTACTTACAGAAATGCTAATATTGCCAAGGTTAGGTGCATGTTTAGCACTCCTGGACAAATAATATCATCCGGCCACCATGTTTTTATTGGTTTCTATCCTTTATCCCAGGGAGTATAATTTAGGCCCTATTCTTTGTTTTCCACCTTGTCTGTAAAATGGGGCTGATTGATCTCATTTGATTAAACTTTTTCATTACTATCAAGTCATTATATCCGTTTGTGTTGTACCAATATATATATATACTAGTTACGCTAATGTCTTATGAATGAGGAAGGTTTAATTTAGAGAAAGGGATAATGGAAAAATATTATATAAAAATAGCCCTAAGTACACACAAAGAGGTTTTGAACCCTGATATCCTCATCATTGATAGTCTAGTCTAATGTGAGAGTGACGTCTTAGACCATGCACCCAGTGAAGTGGGGTTTCATCATAATATATTGGGAAGGATGAAGGTGAAAGTTTTTAAAATGTATCAGTCATTTTATGTTTGGAAAATAGGATATTATTTGGGAGAAAAAAACATTCAATTGATTCTAACACCAACATTCAATAGGAATCCAACCTTAATAGAGCCTGATAAATTAGCCATTTGAACTAACGAACATTTATAGTTATATAATATTAAATCTTATGAAAATCAATACTGGTTTAGTGTTACTAAACCTAACATATTAAGTGATGGAACAACACAATGAGCGAACTTTCTCACTTTGTGTATTATAGCTTGTAAGAAAATGTTTAAATACTGATTATCAATACATTAACCTTAAGTAAGTCCTCATCATACAAACAAACATAATTTTTTTAATCAGAATAAACACTGTTGATAAAATAAAATAAAAAAAGCACTAATTTTCAAAACTCGTTTAGTTTTTAACTACTTTGAAATAATTTTAATATTTAAAAGAAAAATATATTTTATGTATCATGAAAAAATATTTACATATATCCTTTTGAACTCAATATTTAAAGATCAAATTCAAAAAATTTCAAGTTTTCCTAGAATTTACTCAAATTATTTACCATAAATTAATTAATTTTTGAAAATTTATATAGCTACATACTTATAGGTCATATACAAATTTTTAACGAAATCATTAGAGCTCATTAAAAAAAAAATTACAAAAATCTGTAACCAGTAGGGTAATGTACATTTTGATGTTAACGTCTTAAGCCATATGACCGACCACGAGTTAAACCAAGAAATCAGAAATCTTGGTGAAACCTCAAGATGAGCATTTCGAATTGTTTGTAGTAAATAATATGTTACATAATGAGACGATAAGAGGGCAAATGGAAAAAGAAGTAAGTTAAGACAAGTATTTACACATATTTTTAGACATATCGTGTAACTTAGACCTTAGGTGGGGTGAAAGAGGATGCAAGAAAAGTTCAGTTTTTTTTGTAGTTTTAATGGCAAAACATTTTTTGGCTAAAATGAATAAAATGTTTCTTCAGTACAATAAAATAATTTAATTTTCTTCCCATGTGTTTATCAACAGTTATTGAATATCTGTCAATAGCATAGCAGCATTAGATGACAATCTTTTAAAATTAAAAGAAAAAGTCATTAAATTACAGGACACCCTTGACAGATATTCAAGGAATTTTTAGGTTACCATCTGAAGAAAATTAAATTCTGTGTTTGTATTGGAGCAATATTTTATTAATTTTGACTGAAACAATGTTTTAACATAAAAATATGTAAAAACAATTTTTATCTCACATCCCCTTCCATCCCACCTTAATAGATCTCCCTTTCCTCTACCTTGTGCCAATTATAATGCTTAGCTGATAATAATAATTTATTCGTAAGATGTATAATGACCCGTCCGTAGCAAGTAATCAATATATAGTTGAAGGGAATAACATTAAATACGATTTATTATTAGCCTTACTTCTTGCATTTTAAAATAAAATTAATCACTCATTTTGAAGACTATGCTTCTAGGGTCACTTGCCCCCTTCCCTCTTCTTTTCCCTACCAAAACAAACCCTCCTTCACTTCTAAACACTCTTTTTCCTTATTTCAATCATCTCTTATACGATTGAACTTACTATTATTTCCAGAAATATGTAACAAAAGGAGAGAAGGAGAAATAAATTAAGGTAAACGAATATTTTAGAAATAATTGAGAACATTAAAAAATGTAAGGCTGTTAAATAAGGAAAGTGGCACAGTAATCACCAGTGAGCAGTAACATTACGAAAATTATAAATATATATATATATATATATATAAAGCTTATATATAAATAAATAAAACCATTTTAATACGGATTAAAATATTAAAAATAATTTTTGTCCGAATAATGTGATGTTTAAATATGTGTTCAAAATGCTTAAATACATTAAGGTTGGCAAGGGAACAACAAAATTTAACTTTAATTTTAAAAAAAATCCATGTTGGATTTCTAACACATTGAATATGGTATATTGGGGAATTAGATTATATTATATTTTTTGTTTTCAATCATCTGAGGAGTTTGACGTGTACACTTTCTGAAGAGAGTGATTATATCAGCACATGACATATAAACTAACTTAAATTTATAACTGACATATCATCCAGTCTCAGGAAGCTAATTCATTACTGTGAAAGGGTGACACCCCAATTCATCTATGATACGTTTTTTGGCCATACCGGGAATCGGGCCTGGACTCTTTAGTTCAATAGACAGACACGCCACTGACTGAGCTAAGGTTTCGGACTTTATTTTAATTAATATCGCTCTAAACATGTTATTGTTATTATTATTATTATTATTATTATTATTATTAGCACCGCGTCTTACTAACCGTTCGGGTTATACACACTTACGCTAATGTATAATGGTAGGGTGATTGTGAGATGAAATGAAGGACCTACAGTTTAACGTGGAATCCGAACCACGGTGGAGGCCTGGCATTCCTCACATTCACAATATGTCTTGTCAGAGGTGAAGGAAGGGTTTGGTAATCAGATAAACCTTTGCCGGCACCTGGTATTGAACCCCGGCCGCCAGCATAGAAGTCTGNAACCACGGTGGAGGCCTGGCATTCCTCACATTCACAATATGTCTTGTCAGAGGTGAAGGAAGGGTTTGGTAATCAGATAAACCTTTGCCGGCACCTGGTATTGAACCCCGGCCGCCAGCATAGAAGTCTGACACCTTACCCCTAGACCGCCAGGTCACCGACAACATGTTATCAATGGTAAGTAGTGGTGATAAGCATCTTCAAAAATAGTTGGATGAGTGTAACTTCGACTAGTTTTGAAGTAACTTCGTGAAAAATAAAGATGCGATATCCCTGCGGATATAAAATAAATCCCTCAGGAGTTGATTAATTTGTTTTGAATATATAATTGCTTTCATTTTATCTCTACGTGTTTTTATCCTCTTATACCCCATATCTATGATATTAGATTGTTTATTAATAGCAACTGATGTTTTGCAATTTAATCTGACACGTATTTAACCGGACGTTCGTTAATTCTGGAGGCTCTCGGTCACCGATTCTATCTGCTTGTATCCTCAAATAGAATGAACGTGATTACGTCATTGAGGTCATGCACTGTACAATCATTGATTCATAAATTCGCTAATATAGCTATAAATTAAACCATTTTCTAGCATGTTTACCAAGCATGGCATACGTCTAATACAAAATATATTTATGACTTTGTTTAAATTCAAGTTCTTGATATGAAGAGTATGCCTGAGCTTAGCTGCATAAATTATATCCCTATTAGTGTTAAGAGGAAATGGATAAACAATATGTAAAGGACCACATATATATATTAAATTAAACTATTTTAAGAATTTCAAGACACTAGCTCTAATAGAACTGCTTAGTTTTACCACACTTTGTTCCATTACAGGTTATCTGTAAATCGAAACGCTTATCTAAAGAAAATTTTTACGATTTGTAATTTTTTTCATTGCCATTCATCTAGAATATAGATCATCGTTTCTTAGTGCGTGTTTACCGAGGATCTTTCGAAACTTTAGATTATTTGCGAAATGGTGTATTGTTATTACACACTTCAAACAAAACAAATCGAATCAAAAACAGATTGATAGTAGAAGCAAATACCTGAATCCAACTGTAATATATTAAGCCAGACATTAAAGATATATTCAAAATCTATAGACAAAACGCTTGTAATCGTTAAAATAAAGTTTAGAAAAAAAAAATGTATTTCACGGGTAAGGTTTTATATTTTATTTATTTATTAAGTTTATCAATAAAATTAAATCAATTTATAAATAGTTAATTACAGAACTTCTCAGTGTTTTAAATTTGAATCTGGCAAAGTTCAATATATATATAATCAAGAAAAACCTTTTTGGGGCTAGGCGATAATATATAAGCGTATGTAGGGCTTTAGAGACAAAAATCTTTGATAACCGATGATTTAGAAATATAGGAATTTCACATTTTGGAAAACAATAACCGCCTAACCAGTGGACACAACCAGTGGTCTAACAATGATAGCTTATGTATGTGTGAACTGTTCAAGAACTCACCTAAGCACTCACAGCAGGGTAAAGTACTACTTGATATAGAGAAACGTATTAATATTGATTTAATTGTCAATTAAATCAATTAATAACTAATCTCTATACCATAAACAGAAATAAAATATCATACTCTAGGCTGCTTTTGTGTCAAACCATATATTTAGGTACCTATACTTTCATCTTATTCGAAAAGTAGACTTATATATTTATTTTCAACTGGAACAGACTATAGCATATCGCAAAGAGATATACATATATATGTGGGATACGTGTATAATTCAGCACGTCAACCGGTGCCGTGACGCACAACTCTGTAGTTTACATGTACCGCTACATTACCTACCACTTCCAACACTGTCGCCGGGTACGCCCGTCCAACGCTGTGCTTTCCTGAATAACTCAAGTGATTCACTTGGGAGTCCCACATCACACGATCAAATAAATGGACCCGATGTCCAAGCCTCACGTTTTGTTCCCCACGAGAGATGAGAGGCAGGAAAATTTTAATAAACAAGAAGTGAGTATTATTGTTCAAGGACTTTAGTCATAGGTTTAAATTATCCTTATAAGGAAATAATTATTGAAGTTAGGAAAAAAAACTAGACAAAACAGGTTTGTTTTATTTTTGGCGTCATGTTTACTGTCAACTGGAAATCAATATTGTTATATTTTCAGTTCTCGAATTGTGTTGGAACGCACTAGAACACCGTTCCGGTTGATACGAAAATATATTACGAGCGTTCTGGTTGATACAACACAAGTTTAAAGCGTTCCGCCTGCACACTAGAACGCTACTCCTTCGTTCTTCATATAGTTTCCCAAAAAGGTTCTTAATTCTAATCTGAATGAACCCAGATTCTAATATGTGTCTATATAGTGTATTTGCATTACACTGAGTTTTCTAAAAATTTGCTTCACAACAGAGACGACGATTCCTATAACAAGGCATTGTATTTCATAGTGTCACTACTTTTCATATTTGAGGTTTTGTGGTATATGCCACAAATGAAAAAATAATAATTTAGTAAGTACATATTTCTCTTTATAAATTACGTTTCGCGTAAAGTGTTATTTATTTAATCAAGCTAGCTACCATATTTACTTGCCACGTAGGTTTTATAACTAAACATATTTTCTCCAAAGTATTTATCACATTGAATAAAATAAAAAAAATGGCAAATGGTGTACGTTTGTCAGCGGCTAAATCCTTAGAAATTCTAAGCGTATTTAATAAAACTGAGCTTGATCAGAAGAAAATACATACTAAATTCCACCACACATGTATTACTACTAATATTTGTTAAAATAAAACACTGACCTGTTGTGATTCGAAATAATATTTATAAAAATTAGAATGTACACGTATTAGAAAGGGCTTTACATTAAATAGTAGCTTCAGCCAATTTAATGAACAGTGTTTGTTTAAAAAAATATTACACTGAAACAAAAATGTTTATATGGACTAAATAATAATAATAACAATAATTCTTAACCTTCTCATAATTTTCCATAACAATGTAAAGCAAAGAGTACTTAAAATTTTCTGGTTCCATATTTTTCCTATTCTGTATCAACCTTTTGTAGGATGAAACACCTTTTTGCTTCCCAAGAAGTTATTGGGTAACATTTTAGCAAGTGTTTTTCTCTCGTGGTAATTTAATTAAATTCAGTCTAATATTTTCCCCACAAATGATAGGTGTCCTTAATGTGTATCGATGTTTCAGAATGAAAGAGATGTGAAACAATGATAAAGTATGAAAAACAAAACAAATTGATATGAAATAAATACTAAGAATATAAAATATATACTATTATATATTGTAAATAAAATATAAAAATTGAAATATAGTAATATTCATACACTATGTAAAATACTTAATATATGCGAAATATGAAGAAACAAATGTTCTACATAAGGATCCTTTTTTTATGAAATGAAAAAAAGAACTAGTTTGACATGATATCATTTGCTCAATCAAATATTCTTACAAACACTAACAATCCTAACCAAACAAATCGGCTTAAAAATACTTTTAATAAAATAACTATCATTAAAAACGGAATTATATGCAGCTTGCTTATGACAATAATAGACGTAAATATATGTTTTTCCGCAAAAGTCACAGAATTTTTTTCTTAAAATGAACGTATAAAGAAAACCGTAGCTTGCATTGCAAGTTTTTTTTACCCGTTCAATGCGACGCTGGATCATTGTGATGGCAAATTCTAAATTCAATATTGTAGGAAAATGAAATTAATGTAATTCGGCTTCTTATAGTTAAATCTTGATGATTAAATTGTAAACAGAACTTTGCTTCTTTAAAATTAAATATAACATATTTTAATTTTAACTTTGTTCCATCAGTATCTTTTCTAAAACACAAAATACTCCATGCATTTTGAGATGATAAAGATTTATATTTCTCTTGTACAAACCATTATTATTAAAATAAACTGTCTATAAATATAATTCCATAGCATATGTACTTATCTTATTACAAAATAAATAAACTTTTATGTTATATACAAGTGGATATTTACTTTGTTTCGTTTCTTCTAATTAAAAAAGTAAAATTTTATAATACTTAATATTTATGTCTTCAATTTTTTTTATATTAAACACAGACAGACATACATTACATAAGTAACGTTAGATAAGTTGTTTATAGGGTGCAGCAGAATACCTTCTTCGAATGCGCGTACCCCACCTTTTCAACTAGGTATGGGCTTGAATAGCTAGTTAATTTAAGTCTATATCAATAATAAGAATGAAAGGAAGACACCAACAAAGAAATATGAAAAAGTAAAAACGAGCTAAAAAATAAATAATAATTTATCAATAATATTTAAAAATGTGATATTGTCTATGTCTACTAACCAAAGCGAATAAACTTGTGATAACACGCAGAATTTGTAAGAAAATATGATTTGAACAAAGGCATAAATGAAATCTCGGTATGCTGGAGAAAAATTGGACTGAAACTCAATTAAACTGTCATGGCTTAGCATGAACTTATAGAAGTGTGTGTGTATATACAATGCGATAGATTCTACCAATGTAATAGCATCACGCCGAAAAAAAATCTTAAGGAATTATTGGTTGTTAGTTTTTACCATACTGGTTGTTAAAATTTTCCAATTTGAATACTGTATATGTTACATTGTCAATTTCTCTTATGTATAAAAGGCGGAACCACACTTGTTGCATTCGTTGAATCCTAAATAACTAAGGCATGTCATTTGTTAAAATACCTCGTAATGTGGATAAGTGTATAATGACCAATATAAGGTATTCTACAAAATGCAGACATTTACCGTCTGTTGCCCGTAATATATCACTCATCAAAGGGTACAAACATTCGGCTTCTCGCTAATTATTGTCTCCACTGTCCACACAGTCGTACCAAGGTTTGTCAGTACTGTATGGTGTCTACTATAGAAATGGATTGGTACAACGACTCTAGTATTGCAATTTTAGAAAATGTTTTTTTTTAAACAAAGAGCCTGATATATGGAATCCATCTCAGTAGAAATGGGATTATGAGGGCTATAAGGATCTTAAACAACAATTGGACAATAACGCCCGTGGGTTCAGTCTTTTTCTTGACATTTTACAAATTGTTTGACCAGTAGTTTGCGGATGGGTGAATATGTGTTATTATGTGAATTACGCATTTGTAGAACCACCCTAAGGTTCATTTAAAAATGTTAGATCTTAAGTATTTTAAAATGTTAAATATTCTCGCTTTAACTCTTTTTCTAGAAAATGATTACATTTTCATAATTTACAATGAGTTTTTCTATTAATTGAACCATTTTTTATGTTAAACGCGTGTTGCTTATGGCTAAATATTAATAAAGAATTACAATGCGCCGATAATTAAATTAAATATATCTATTGAAGTTATGTTTGATTTATTTAGGTAAAAATGTGTTTTTTATGTATTTGAATTTAAAAATTAATGAATATTTAGATTGCAATCACTTCCATTCCACCCTTACAATCATACTCTGATGACATCAAATTATTATACTTGTATCTACACAGGTGATTTACACACCATTTATAGAACTAAAAAAATACAAACTTGTTTAGTTTGATTAACAAGTAACCTTCAGCAATAAGTATGTATATAAGTACCAAGTTCCTCTATTTAACTCACAAGTCAGCCAATTAGCTGAGAAGCGTAGGGAAATGATCCTGTACCTTTTTATACAAGCATGACATTTTGCAGAAGGCTATACCTACCTAAGAAATGAATTTTAAGATATGGAAACCGAAAAAATTCCTCCGAGGACAGGAGCTATGGCATTAGCAAAATGGCGGACGCTTGTAATTGCTTTCTTTCAGTATATATCGTAAACCACCGTTGCAATTTTTGATTTATTTATATTAAAGGAAAGCTACTTAAATTATCTTCAAGGTGAGTGAATACATATTTCCGTTTAGTTAGTTAATTACTTAATTATTAAAAAAAAACAATAACGTGTGATAACATATTTATTATTTCTGTCATATCTTTCTATTCATTGGTTAAGTAAAAAAAGTTTAAATCAAAGGTTCTTCATCGTCAAGTTTACAAACTAAATGTATCTTGTACTTTTTTCGTATGACCAGCCGTAAGGCTGTAAGCATTAATAAAATACAAATGGAGGGCAAACTGCTTTGGTGCCCCGCATCGTCTCTTTGCGTTTTTGATATCAACTATAAAAATAATGTATATAAGAACATACCTTTATTTTTTTCAACATAACCCACCTTATTTCTGCACTCCTAAACGTACACTCCTATTCCCATTCCAACCCCAGTCTCTTTTATAACCTCAAAGAAGTAACCTATATATGGGTAAATTAATTGTTGTTGATTATACAGATGTCATATGATGTATATTTATTATATTTTTAGTGTACTTAACAACCATAATTTTGCTTTAAGGGAGTTTATGAACTAAGTCAAGTTTTATTTTATTAATAACCTATATGACTAAATATTTTGGTAAGGAAAACTTTCAGCACATAATATCGGAAATAAAAATTTCTAAACTAATGGTACACATAGATTAGGAAAGCTTGTTAAATATGTTGGTAACAAAGTGAACCAACTCTTTGGTCTTAAATACAATCAGATACAAACCAATGTTTAATAATAATGGTAAAATAATGTTGAAATAAGAAACAAAGTTTTCTCAAAATAAATTTACAAAAAGGACCTTGGCCCTAGACTCTAGAGTCTAGACTAGAGTGATCATAATTTGAGGTAACAATGTCAATAACAGAGGAATGACAAATATCTTAGGCACTATCGCACTTTCCCTTTCATATATTGCATAGATTAGTGCAGAGCAGGTAATGATTGCAACAGTTTCAGGGATTTTCACAGCACCCTTTTTTACATTGACAGCAAATAAACTCTAATAGAGACAGATGTACTTTTGGCTGTGTTGTCCATACGTGGTTTTAACTATTGTTTATTTATTTCCACCTCCAAAGTAATATGCATCTTGTTTCAACAATTACCTTTATCTGTCCCCACTTGTGGCCACCCTGGTAGCAACTGCGGAAAACATACAAATTCAGATTATCATTGGTGGGTAGGATGCTTTGCATATTATTGTAATGCGTTATGAAGAGATTTAAACGTGTATTATTTACAGAAAGACAGTTACATGTTGCGCTGTTACATGTAACTAAGTACCTTTGGAGGAGATTGAAGATGGCATCAGGCAAATTGTCCTAAGAGTGTAATAGGAACCAAAAAGCCTCCATCACTTTAGGAAATTCCATACATTTGTTACACATTGATTTCTTCAATAGGCCTGCAAAAAATGATGAGCAATCGCATTCAGAGATTACGTGAAATCAACGCAAAGCCACAGACTTTTTTTAACCAAGGTTTTGAGATACATCACGAACTAAAATGGTCTTAAATTTCTTTCCGAAATCAAATCCTTTAAGTTCAGAAAGTCCCTTTTTCTAGAATGTAAAGAGATGCGATATAACCAATACAACAATATCTGTGCTCACTGTTAGATTGTAAAATATGTATTCACTGTTTCAAGTACACTAAACAAATTCTTAGAATATTCTTCTCTGTCATTACACATTCCCTCAACGAATTAAGTTTGATTTTAATCATTATAGAGTAAAATTGGGCCTATAGGGGAAAACACATGTATATCCATTAGATGTGAACTGGCAACAATATCTCTGAACAGGAAGGAAGAGTCAACAGTTTATCTGGTCAGGAAGGAAAGAAAAGGCAACATTCTCTCTGGTCAGGAAGGAAAAGGTAACCCTCTCTCTGGCCAGGAAAAGAGTTCCGTTTTATTTTCCGGATTTTTGAAGAAGGGTTGCCATTTTCAATAATTTGTTGTTTGCCAAAACCTGACGCCACTCTCCAGATCCAAGTTAGTCATTGGTATATGACTTTACAGTTTATTCTTGGTAGACATCCCAAACTATATCAATAAATTGTTCTTGGTACTTTCTGAAATCTGCTTGAATATATTTTTCTACAGCTTCACTGTATTATTTAAATGTTTTTACCACCCTTGGATGAATGATATGAACGAAAACTAGAATATAATGAGCAATAGATGTTATTTGATTTGTGCTGTTTAATCACCTTACTTTAAAGTGCTCTCTTCAAGAACCTCTTCAGCATCTGGAGTAGCACCCTCATATTGAATTATCATCTCTTGAGCAGCTTCATGTGACATTTCAGCTGGATCATCACTGAAGATTTTATCTTCAAAATACTGAGAATGAACATTAAACTACTGTAGAATTATCGTAGATTAAACGAATGCAAAATACTTAGATAACTTAGTGTAGGTTAACAATCAATAGGCCCTACATGAAAGGGCAGTTTTTAAATAAACCGTATCAAGTATTGCTACATTTAGATCTATTCTTTTCAAAAACAGTTAAAAAACTATCTGAGGGACATGATTTCCAATTAATTTCTCTAAAATTACTATTAATTGCCAAAATGTCATAAAGAAAACAGTTACTTATTAACACAACAAATAATTTTTACTATACCAGCACATCCTAGCCAAAAACAAAAGCAGTGTAGGTAAGAGCTTAGAAAATTAAATTTATATGCTAAAAAATACTTATACATTCTTGTAATTTGTATTATAAAACGACTTATACAATTGAATTTTAGTTTATCTAAAAAATTCAAAATAGCATTTAATAAAAAATATATAATAAATAATTACCAATATTAGTCCTAAAACGAAATAAATAAATATAAGACTTCCTTTAATGTATGAAATATTGAAGTGGGTTAAGGTGGTGGTGACAGTGTCTTTAAGGGTGTATACATAAGGTATTCGTTTAAAAAATGCCTTTTATTAAGTATAAGATTTGTATGGATTAAACGCAATGAAATGGCGTGGCGAAACAAAGCAGTCTGCCCTCTAGTCGTGTTTTATCAAGGATTAAGACTTTACAGCTTGTCATACTGCGCCGCCCCACTCTTACTCAATTTAGCTATGGCCACAATAGACTAAAACAAGAAGGGGGTCATAACTAATTATTTGAAAAAGGAAAACATTTAAAGGTTAAATAAATATTTTATATTTATTTAAAGTAACAAACAGTGTTAAAACAACAAATTACATGGCCTTACAGGTCTTACTGAAGTGTGTTGAAAAACAAATAAATCATAAAAATGTATTACATACGCAGTGCGTTTCAAAAGTTTAAGGTATATTATTATATTGTATAAACTTATCTTTAAGATACCAATGAAATATACAAAATGGTTGCTATTATTTAAAAAAACTTTTCTAAATGTTATACAAACTTCTAATTCACCACAGTGAATTAAGATCAAATAAATTCAAAAGGATCAAAAGTTTAAATTACTTATTATTTAAAAAAATAGTAAATAGATTAGTGAGCCTCTTATAAATAGTTTACAACGCGTCAGATTCACGCCAATGAATAGACTAAAAAGTTTAAAATTTAGGGAATCGATTTAAATTTAAATATCGCACCAAATATTTATTTAAAGTTTTAACTCCAAAAATTATATAAGATCACAAAGAGTTTAATGTAACTCTTTCAATGGGCTTACAACAAGTAAGATTCACACAAGTGAATAACCTAAAAAGTTTTAAATGTTTGGAATAAATTTAAATTTAAAGATCGCACCAGATATTTACGTTAAATCACAATGGTTTGACTTCCCGACTAAACTCAAACATTTGCGGGATAATTACCCTCGTCACTTTTAAAGAACTAAACAAAATTCTCACACATAAATATTTAATATTAAAATATAAAAAATTACGTTACAGAACTTGTAATTTTGTCTAAATGAATCAGCGAATATTAAAGTCAAAACCATATTAAACAAAAAAATTAGTTACATTAACTTTAACTTCAAAACAAAAAAGACTTCAAAATAATCAACAAAATAAACGTTATCAATTTAAAGAACTTAAATTATTGATAACCACAAAAGCTAACATTTAATATTTCCTAAATATTGCAAAACTTAAAAAGAACCAAAATTGTGGTTATCTCTTTAAACCAATAAAATACAAAGATACTAGCGCACAAGAGGCAACAAAAAACATTAAGTGCTCAATAACAAAATTAACGTGTGAAATTAAAGTTTTTAGCAAAACATTACCGATTACAGATTTCCATAACAAAATAAACCAAAGTATCTTAGGAAATTCAAACCTATCGGAGAAATTTTTATTTTATAGATTAAAGCAAAGATATTTTGAGCCATCCTGGCTAGATAACGTCCTAGTCCTGATCAGGACTTCTCGTGGAAGTGGCCAAAGTAATAGTCTATGGGATTGTCTGCGTTCCCTCATTATATATGTATAATTGCAGGGTGGGAAGGTGGGATTAATACTTTGTTATTACCTCACTCACAAACGTCTGGTGGAAAGACTTCGTTGTATTCGTCACGTAGGCCGGATTCTTATTGACTTGATTATCAGCCGCTGCATTCGACTAATTCCCAAACACGAGCTGTTTTACAGCTTTAATTGTTTGGTCACGAAAGCCATCCTTGTGGCCAAGCATATGAGTGGTCTTCTAAAAGTACAGTACGGGGCAATCAGAGAATTTCTTGCTCTCTCCGTTGGAGTTTCAGTGTAGTGTACGATTTTTAACGTGTTTTGGTCTTCTCTTAATTCTAGCATTCGTGGTGAGCAGGCTAGACTTACACGTCGGTCTACCCTAGGCAGATATAGACGTGAGTAGAGACATATATTTGACATAGTAAGATCGTGATGTTTAATAATGCTGGATGTATATGAGTAAAAGATTATTTGTGGTAGTATTTAATACTGGCTGGTTCTATTGGTATCTCTATTACAAGAGGTTTATGCATATTAGCTTGTTTAGGGGTGGATAGTAACATAGTCATATTAATAGTCCACGCTAATGTTACAATACAAATAAATCACAAAATTCATTTACTTTAGTAAGCTAGGCAGTAAAAACTTTACTTATACATATTTTTATTCAACCAATGAATATAAAGTTATTAACAAAATAATTTAAAAAAAGTTATAACTCGTTTTTGTTAATTTTTAAAAAAAATAACTAAGTGATTATCGACTAATCGAAAACTCGTATATGTTAATATTACAGAGAGTTTAAAGCTCTTTCATTCAAAATGGATAAATCTAAAATTGAGTCATTGGCTTACGATATATTCGTCAAAAAATATTTCAAAGTGTAGGCCATCTTGATGACGTCTAAGTTCCGGTATGCGTTAAAAATTTTCTGGCCTCTATATCTGAAAATGCACAACTTAGGTAGCTCTAGCCATCTACAAAATGTCATGCTTGTATCAAAGGTGAAGTATCACACCGAAAATATTCCCTACACTGCTCAGGTAATATACAAGTTTTATATTTACCATACGTTTCTGGGATTACTTTCCTATTTGTACAAGCAATTTAAATGTTTATATATTTATAAATTTGAAATAAAATCTCTTTATTTATATATGTTGAGAATAAATTTGCAGAATCTTTACCGAACCTTACTAATCAAAGGCTATCCCACTAACTATTCCCTGTCATATTCCTGACATTCCAATCCAAATATTCACGACTTGCTCTAGACAAGGGTTGGTAAGGGGGAGAGGAGAGTGTTCATCAACCGCACTGACTGTGTCCAGGTTTCACAGAAGGAAGGGGTAAGGGGTACAGGTATGTCTGCTGGTAGTAGTGTGATTCTACCATAGGGACAAAGAAGGTTTATAGGAGCAGTGGAAGATGAAAGGGGGAGAGGGGAGGTTAGTAGTCCTGAGGATTGTCGGCCTAGCTCACGCACATTCCTGCCCCTTCATCTGTGAAATGTTACAATTTGCATCAGTTCCTCTGTGTCTCTCCCTACTTCTCTCCTTGTCCTCTTCGACCAGCCATTCATCCCAC
>CABFOV010007772.1:0-21238 GCA_902141375.1 Timema poppense
TGGAGGCCTGGCATTCCTCACATTCACAAGATGTCTTGTCAGAGGTGAAGGAAGGGTTTGGTAATCAGATAAACCTGTGCCGAGACCAAGGATTGAACTCCGGACCCCCCAGCACAGAAGTCCGACACCTTACCCCTAGACCGCCTGGTCACCTGCATCCTTGAAGACGTGCGGAATGTCACCTTTTGATATGTCCTCTTCAATGTTTTCTTAAGTCACTTTTACCCGTCATAAAACATTAGGCTATGCTCATTGTTTCATGTCTGGCCATACTGAAAAATTATATGACAAAATAAAGGCGCCAAGTAAATGGAAATAACGGATTTGTTCATTAAAGGTTACCAATTTTAAGTTACGATTTTTATGGAATGATTCTAAAAATTCACATAAAATTCATGGTAAGAGTTAAAAATAACAAAAAAAAAAGCTAAGAAATTACACAAACTATTGAATCCTAGAAATGTGTAAAATTATGCGTAGTAAAAGTCATGCTTTCAATATCAGGGTGTCACAAAATGTGTCTACATACAAGTTAGCATTGCGATTAACTTAACGGAAAAAAAGATTCAATGTCATCAACTTATGAGTCTTGGTAATAATAAGATAGAATTTTACTCAGTTTGAGAACCAAACAAATAATTTAATCCTTTTTAAAGTTCCTTCCTACAAGAATCCTAGTGTTGTGAGTTGTGTCCTTGTTTTACGGAGGGAACAAAGATTTAAGTGTGGGTTAGTTAGTTACCTTATAATTAATACTAGATACTTAAACTTCTTGACTGACTGATTATTTGCACGTTAATTTCTTTTGGGTATTTATTTATTATTATATTTTCAGGCCACTTGTCTAATATGACGGTAAAACACACTTTGACAAAAAAAAATTAATTTTTCAATGCATCTTACTAACCATCCGAGCTATAAGCATTTAATTACGCTAGAGGGAGTTAGGGAAGAAAACGATAAAACTATATTAGATTGGTTACGCCTCTGCCCGCTTGTCCATCAATGTGGGTTGGACCTTCATTTAACAAAATATGATTGAATAGTAGTTGGGGGGAAAAGGGAGAATTGCAATTTCAACTCCAGTTAATATATTGCTGCCATCTGTTAGACAATCACGAAACCTTTCTGATAAAGTTTAAATTACGGTTAAAAGAGATCTCAATCATATTTAGATTAATTTTACAAAAAAATTGCTGGGATTCTTATGAGTTTTGAGATATTAAAGTTGTTGTCGTAGAAAATATTGTTAATATGACTCCCCCTATTTTCCCTGTACCGTTTATTTTTTGTCTTGCTAGTAATAGAAGCAGATACCTTTAACTCACTAGATAGATACGCTGCCAATAGAACTAAGGAATTATCTAAAAAGTGTTAACCTAACTACTCATGTGGTATAGGAAGTCAGGTACACAATATAAATGGATTCCCATCGACGGGTAGGTCAAGATTCAAATCTGGGTTGGATACACCATTGCGAGTTTTTTTAAATACGTTATTTATTACTTTGGTCCTACTATAAGTGATCTAGGGCTGGAATCAAAATCACGTTTTGACCTTGAGGTTTGACCATACAGCTTATACATATCAAGTATGATTGATAGCCATCGAACCGTCTTTGCTGCATCTTCAGGTACAGAGGGACAAACTGATCGAATTTAAGACCCACATTTAAATTCCGGAGGGACATTAAGTAGAATAGTTGGCTAACGCGTTAGTCGTGTTGAGCTGCTCGACTGCTGAGGACGGGGAGATCGTGGTTCGAATCTCGGTCGGGTGAACTGGGGGTGTTTTTTCCTAAATGGTTTTCTACTCTCCCTCCACGCAAATGCGGGTTCATTACCTCTAATTCAACCTTCCAAATTCCTAATCCATTAGAGTAATTAGTACCTAAAGCGTTTAACCCGAACGGGTAGTAAGACGCGGTGCTAAATATTATTATTATTATTATTAAGTAGAAGTGTAGAGAACTTTTTTTGGCCAAAGAAAAGAAAATATTGCTTCAGTAGAAACACACAAGCTAAATTTTCTTTAGCAGAGTGTCACTAAATGTTTGTTTTTTTTAATTTAGAGAAAAAGTTGTCATTAAATTACAGGACAGACACCCTTGACGGATATTCAAGAATTATTGAGCTCACCACGTGAAAGAAATTAAACTATGTTTCTTCTGTAAAAATATCTAATTTTGACCACAAAAAAAAAAGGAATTGATATGAAAATTAAAAAAAAAAGTTTTTCTCGCGTTTCCTACACTCCCACTTTAAGAAGTCAAGATTCATCATAATATGAGTTTGGAAATTTTCAAAATTTCAATAATTTATTTAAATGTAGACTTAAACCCTAAAACATACATTCGATACTCTTATAAAACAAACAAGAAATGATCCTCTTTCGATACAGAATGGATATTTCATTTTACTTCATTTCTCTTTGGCGTATCTGATTTGATAAAATCTTGTACATAAACGGATAATCTACAAACACAACACTATCAGGGTCAAGCCATTCATCTTTTGGGTTTGAGTCTAGGTACAAATAGATGCACCTAGAGACAATTTCATTTCACCAGGTAATCCGATAGTAAAATATTATAATAACGACAGTATTCGCTTGAGTCCATGTGTTAGATATCTGCCATTTTCCTTGACCTTTGTGGTATATTTTCAATTAAAGTCAGCCTCTTATTTCTCTGTTATTAGTTAACTTATGTTTCATTTCTCGCATGAACATAAAGTTCAAAGAGCATATTCAGAAACGGTATCCCTACGATTTAGATCAGATACATCACCACTACAATAGAATTACGTTGCCACTCTTAGAGTTTTAAAAGTTAATTTTACCTTTTCAATTTTAACATCTATTCACCCTCGGTAAGCGATAAATTGCTGCGCAGAAGTTCAGATTTAACGCAATATTTAATTCTGCAACTTGTTGTTTCAAAATATAGTTCAGATAAAATAAAGTAGAAAGATTCCAACAGGGCTCTTTTTTTTATTAACAACCCTATAGTTTTAGTTTTATTAGTAAAAAAATGTGTGAAAATGTAGAATTAGCGTGTTTTCAACGACTTTATAGGAATATTAGCGGATTGATGATTTGAGGATTGTTGAAGAATTGCTCTATATTTAGCTTTACTCTTACAAATACAGGTTTTTTTTCACAGGATAACAGCATAAAATTTTAAGATATTTGAGAACTAGCATCAGGCTTTTCACTTTACACTGAGATAATTTGGAAGTTTTGTTTGGCCTTTTTCTTATTCACATTAAAAATGGTGGTTATAGGTGATAGCAAAAAAAGGAGTATAATCTTGGAAAGAATAGAGAAGTAGTTTCCGAAAACAATACAAACCACTGTATTTCAGGCCGTGTGGCTCGACAGCGATTGATAGTTTTTCGCTGACTGAGGCGTAAACCTTAAGAGTTTATTATATTTCTGCGGTGATTATCTTTTTTTTTTAATCGACACCACACCACATTTGGCCTGACCAGGATTCCAAAAGGACCGTGCGATATGCCGAAAGATAAATAGGCTTTCCCATTACTCTGTCGTGACCGGCCTGGTCGAGTTAGAACCCAGTTCCCCTCTTCTGGCCACTCAATATCTGAACCGAGTCCACGGATATGACGTCATAACAGGTATACTTGCCCTACGTTATTTGGGGCATCGAGTACCCTTAAGGTGACCTGGCGGTCAAGGGGTAAGGTGTCAGACTTCTATGCTGGCGGCCGGGGTTCAATCCTCGGTCCCGGCACAGATTTATCTTATTACCAAACCCTTCCTTCACCTCTGACAAGACATCTTGTGAATGTGGGTAATCCCAGGCCTCCACCGTGGTTCGGATTCCACGTTAAAATGTAGGTTCTCCATTTCATCTCACAATCACCCTACCATTACACATTAGCGTAAGTGCGTATAACCCGAACGGGTAGTAATACGCGGTGCTAATAGAAATAATAATAATAATAATAACCTACAATTGATTGAAAGATTTGATATGCTTTATATTCACAAATGCATCTCAGTTTCTGATGAATCATTTGATAATATTGTTAAAAGGGAAAAATCATTTAAACTGCATTAATTATTTGAATTTATCAATAAAGGAAAAGTATAAGAAACATATTTTAGTATTGAACTTTATTTGATATATGTTTACATGTGAGAATAGCTTTACATTTTATGTAATGAGGATGAAGAAGAAAAGTATGCCAAAGAAAAGGATGGAAATGTATGTAAGAAAAAGACTGCAAGGGAGGCCAAAAAAGAGACGGATAGAGCAGATAAAGTGTTCAAGCGAAAGGAGAAAAATGGGAGCAATTATAAGAAGAATGGTGGAAGGATAAAGAAATATGGGTGCATTTTAATAAGCTGACCCGGGCACAGGCTGCAAACAGTTGATGATGATGATAATGATGATTCATATAAGTCTATTCTCTTAACTTTTCACTCCCTATAAAAATTAAACTTTATATCTAACGTTTTATAAGTTAGCCAATTTATAAAGGTTATCTTCAAAAGAACTTTCCTTACCTTTAAATAAAATTTCGATAAGACCTCAACTAATGTAGATTTTCTTACATTTATAATTATGTTAGACACACAGACATTTAAATATACGTGTATTATTTTTTTTTTATACAAAATTAGTCCATTAAAATGAATATCAAAACATTTAAAGTTCAGTAAGGCATTTTAATCTACATTGGAGTCGAAAAATAAAACCAATTTTTTTCCAAACTTTTGTGAGGTTAAATGATAATTGATGATTTATACATTTTTTTCTCACTATTAGACGTCATTGTACTTTGCATTAGTTTCTTAAGATTGCCAGAAAATAAATAACTACTTCTATTCAAATTTATTCTTATGAGTATATACGCCAGCAAACGTTTCTTCAGTCCTGAATTATTTTTGGTCGCCGCGTCTTCTTTCGGCTTACAGCATATTCATTAATAATTAGGATAGTTTGTTAGAGATGTGGAAAGCTAGTTTTAAAAGAAGTGTGCCCGCATTCGCTTGGAGATAAAGTGTAAATCGATTTGGGTAAAACCACTTTCAATACACCCTAGCTACCTGACATCGGTAATTAAGTTTGTTTTAAAAGTGACACGTTAGTCCAGAAGTTCCAAACCTGGTATCCTTGGACCCCCCGAGTGTCGACTAAGAGTCCTATGGGAGTACATGGAACAAATTTAGATTTGTAAGTTAATTTTATATTTGTATTTTCATATCAAATAAAAATATTCTCTATTCTCAATTTTCTTAATCTGTTTTTCCATTATTATCCAATTAAGCATATTTTTTCTTTTATTATTATGAAATGGGTTCTGTAGAGTACTAGAAATGTTCGTGTATTTACATCCATGACTGTTTCAAGGCTGTGGCCTGGGCCAGGTTTTTTTCAAGCCATATATTTTCCACTAACGGCTTGCTAGTTCTGTCGTAGCTTCATACGCCTTATAATCTAACTTAAGACTAGGACAGGAACAACATCCTGTCCCCGCCCGTTACTTCATCACTGTGAAAGGGTAATCCTACATTTCGCCTATGATAAATATTCAGCCATGCCGGGAATTGAATCCTGGACCCTTAGCTCAGTAGACTGAACTAAGGTGTTGGATTATAAATGTGTGTGTGAGTTTTTAAATTAACTTCATATAGTAAGGGAAATTAAGGGGGGGGGATTATAATTTGGCTTAAGGGGGTCCGTGATAATTAAAAGGTTGGAAATGCCTTAGACCATTCTGCCATAGGAGCAGGTGAAATTTGTTTTATTTAACCGAAGACCTTTTATTGGATAAAGAAATAATTAAATAATTGTTTGAACTGGATATTATGACAGCAATGTGGTTAATAAAAGCAAATATTCCATCTTAAAGAAGAATAAACTACAGAAATTGTTATAAATGGATTCAAATTATTAGTTTTAAATTACTTATACACACCACTTATATTTGAGTTAATTTATTATAATTTTTAGTCGAAACAATAATATTAATTAAATCTTATACCGCAATAAGACTTTTTATTAAACGAAATACTAATGTTTCAATTACTAAAATTAAGGTATCTAGACTTAAATCCCATCAAAAGTCGAAAACATATCAAATAAAAGTGAACTGTAGAAGCATTATACTTGTTCAAATATTTCAAGTTCGTGCCACCCACATACACCAATTGAACATTTCACTTCAAACCGAAGTAAATCCTTCAAACTTTCCAATACGACGAGAAAGAAAAGGAAAATTGAACAAAAGCCTCCTTCTTCCGTTCACTTTCTTGGCGGGAGAGAGGTGACGTCATTGGTCGCGATGAAGAAGGGACACGACATGGAAAAGAATAGCTTCTTGAAATGGGAAAATATCGATTATCCTAGCTTTAAAGATCGACTTCACCTACAGTAGTTCTATTAACATAAATAGTCTTATGTACCTTCAACCGTTACAAATAAATATTGAGCTCTATACACTATACAGTCTCAATTTTCACAGCGAGTGCCTTTTTTATAAAATACAAACAGAAATGTTTTTGCTGACTAAAATGAAAATATTTTATTCATAATTATAGTAATGGCATTTCCATGTCTAGGAGTCATTTTTAAACTACTTTAAATTATATCATTGGTATTATTTTAAAGGTATTTATTATATATATATATATATATCGAAAGTAATAGGTATAGGTAGATCTCATGCCTTGACAAAGAATGGGTAAAAGCAGATCTAGTAACTTTCATAACTTTCAAATAATGGTTTTTTACTATGAAAATTGAACTAAAGCGTTTAACAAAATGAACAATTTGGTTGTAAAATATCATAAATTATTTTCTGAACTTACGTAATATATACCTTTAATCCTCTTAGTTAGAGTTAAGAACCAAATTGAACATTTAACATTGAAAAGGATTTTAAAGGTATAGGTTTGGAGCATTGCACTTAATAGATGCGAACCATGAACCATTGGTGCAACCGCAAGGAAAAGTCTAGAAGCATTTGAAATGTGGTTCCAAAGAAGAATGTTTAAAATATCATGGATGGAGAAGGTATCAAATATATAATTGCTAAGAAAAGCAAATGAAGAAAAAATACTTTGGAAAGGCATACAGCAAAGAAGAGTTAACATGGTAGGACATATACTGAGACATAATAGTTTCTCGAAGATAATTACAGAAGTAGATGAGGAAGGAGGAAGTTTAAGAGGAAAACTAAGACTGGACTACATGAATCGGGTAGTGGACGATGATGGAAAGATAAAGGTTCAAAGATGTAAAAAAAAAAATTGGCCCAGGATAGTCAAAAATGTAGAGCCGCAGCAAACCAACCACAAGATTGATTACTTAATAATGATGATGAGTGTGGGTATATATAAAACTGTAGATATATATTTCCAAACTATTGGTCCTAAACCGTTCTTAATCTAGCTAGGCGCTACTTGATTGATTTGATAGGCTGGGATTCGAATCTTGTTTAAGTGTTCTGAGAGTTTTCTTTATAAAATATGGATTTGTATTCTAACTCCAGGAAAATGGATGCAGATTTATTAAACCTGATTCTGTTGATCCTATTTCCTCCGTGGCCTAACTAAAGTACCACTTCCAACTCTCCATAAAAAAATTGCTCTCTTGATAAATAATAATAATAATAATAATAATAATAATAATAATATTGCGCTTCTGGGATACATCATTCATAGCCCAATTTGTGGAAATATTAGCCAGTACTGATGTACTGTTGCCCAGGGGACGCCCAACTGTACTAACCGTATTGCCTTTCCGTGGAGGTTCTTTCCATGTCCCGATTAGATGAGGTGATGTTGATGGTGAGTATGAGGTTTTAGAACCAGCGGAAACCTTTCAATCTAACTAACCAAACCCTGGTGACCGTTGGGGTGATTCCCCTTTTGGGAAAAACACCCCAGTACCAGCCGGGAATTAAATCCGAAACTTGTAGGCTCATATCCAGGTGCACTGATCATTACACCACAAATAGGCGGTCGTCCCAAATTTTAATTAAACTTTGGGTGTGCTAAAAAAAAGCCACTACACGCCACAGAAAAAAAGCAAGGATTATAAAAAATATGTATTATATCACGTTAAAATTTGCATCAAATAAGGAGAAAGGAATAAAATAATAGGAAGAAAAGCTATTTTTTATCATTGATTATTCCTTACCAAATAAATAGGAACATCTTTTTTAAAAGGTTGGTGACTTGGCGGTCTAGGGGTAAGGTGTCAGACTTTTGTGCTAGCGGCCGGGGTTCAATCCTCGGTCCCGGCACAGATTTATCTGATTACCAAACCCTTCCTTCACCTCTGACAAGACATATTGTGAATGTGGGGAATGCCAGGCCTCCACCGTGGTTCGGATTCCACGTTAAACTGTAGGTACTTCATTTCATCTGACAATCACCCTACCATTACACATTAGCGTAAGTGCGTATAACCCGAACGGGTAGTAAGACACGGTGCTAATAATAATTCAAAAGGTTCATTTGTTTGGCAAGACTTACTTGTCATCAACATTTAGTTGATTAGGTATTATACAATTGAATGGTACTACACGGAATACCTTCAAATATCACAGTTTGGGAAAAACTGATCTAAAAGTATTCTTTAAAAGTAGCAAAGATCACATAGTAAAATTAAATATTTAATAAAATATGTTACTAAGATCTAATAAGAACCCCTCCCCTGCACGATAGATTTATAGCTGGTTTCACAAACGAATAAGATTCAACGTATGCAATGAGGCATATACTTAAGAAATGAATTAACGCTATCCAATGTAATAATTCACGGAAATTTTATTTGTATAGTGTATATTATGAACATAGCTAGATTGAATAAAATTAAAAATTGTAGATAGTACAAATAAACTTGTACAAAATGTATATTTTCGATTTGCGCAAGATTACCAGAGTACGAAGGTCAGGTTGAATACATTTACAATTCGCCAATACTAAAGTAAAACGGCAAAACAACTAATGTTATTAAAACCGCGTCTTACTAACCGTTCGGGTTGTACGCACTTACGCTAATGTGTAATGGTAGGGTGATTGTGATATGAAATGAAGGACCTACAGTTTAACGTGAGAATCCGAACCACGGTGGAGGCCTGGCATTCCCCACATTCACAAGTTGTGATTAATACGCGTCTTATCAAAGATGAAGGAAGGGTTTGGTAATCAGATAAATCTGTGCCGGGACCGAGGATTGAACCCTTGACCCCCAGCACAGAAGTCCGACATCTTTACCCCTAGACCACCAGGTCACCAAAATAACGATTCACACTGCTAAATAATTCAATTCTAAATTTGGCCGTTTCGTTTGGATTACAGAGACTGCATTTATTGGAATTCTAGAGTTAAGAGTCAATGCAAACAATAGTGATGCTTAGATCGATTTAAGATATTTTTGATATCAGTAATAATTGAAGGTTATCGATAAATCTAGTTTGACTTCCTTAGTTTTAGTTGTGTTTTGACTTGCACATTGAAATATTTCTCCACAATTTAACCATACAATACTAGAGGATTCCGCTACCAGCATTTTGATAGGCTAAGGACGTTGCCTACCTGTGACGTCATAGAAGGTTATGATAGAATTTCCCATGTTAATGTATTTACGTTTTACTCAGCGAGTTGTAAAAATATAACGTTGAAATAAAAACCATTAATTCTTAAATAATTATAAAAATAGTCCTACTGTGTCATAAAATTATTATTTTTTATCTCCAAGTAGTTTTTTGTGAACGTATTTTTATAAATCATCTACAACTCAGGATATTTGACTTGGTCATGAAAATGGCCTCTAGGAGTCTTCCTGCCAGGATGTGGATTAAAAAAAAGTCCATGGTAGCATTATGTATATCAAGAAAAAGGTAAAATTAAAAAGCAAGTCAATGATTTCAAGGCGTAGATATTAAAATGACTGTGTAAACTCGTCAGAGAAAGAGGGGAATGGTTATCAGCACATAGACAAGAACCCTCTTAGGGTGAACTCATTTAGTTTCCTCTCTTTTTATTTAGTACATTGGCGTCTAAGTGTGATAGAGCTTAGACTGCAAAGGTGTGTCAAGTTAAGATGCAACCCACCTCGCAAAATAGATTTTATATCTCCAAGTAGGCAACGTCGTTAAATATAAAGCTACAAATGTGCATAGTTAAATTTAATACAAATTTAACATTTAACTCACCACTCACACGTCTTAGCTCTTCATTTTTCCATCAAGAGCTCAACTCAAGGATCTGAAAATAAAAATATATTTTGATTTTGAAGATGTTGTTCATCTCAATGAACATTAATTTGAAATCATAAAACAAGTAAAATATTTTTCGAGAGAAAAGCTTTTGTTCCTATCAATGAACAATGAAAATGAATGTGAAATCATAGCACAAGTCCTATTAATACCATAATTAAGACCTGTTACGTTGATGAGTGTTTCTGCCTGGATGTGTTGACGTGTGGGTTTATGACCCTGACATGCGATGTATACACACACACACACACACACACACACACACACACACACACACATGCACGCAGCGAGTCTTGCATCCTGGATAGTGGAGAGTGTGGTTTGTTCCACTTCAAACGCACGACCGTTTGTGGTCGTTCAGGAACTAATGATAGAATATCACTTAGACTATACCGGGTGTTGACCTTCCCCTTCCAGGTGTCTCAGGTTGGAATCCCTGCGAGTGACGTCAAGTGGAGTGAGTCGTAATACCAGTGGTTTGTTCTTCACTACAAACAAGAGGTTCTAGTATTATTATTATTATTATTATTATTATCACCGCGTATTACTACCCGTTCGGGTTGTACGCACTTACGCTAATGTGTAATGGTAGGGTGATTGTGAGATGAAATGGAGGACCTACAGTTTAACGTGGAATCCGAACCACGGTGGAGGCCTGGCATTACGCACATTCACAAGATGTCTTGTCAGAGGTGAAGGAAGGGTTTGGTAATCAGATAAATCTGTGCCGGTACCGAGGATTGAACCCCGGCCGCCAGCACAGAAGTCTGACACCTTACCCCCTAGACCACCAGGTCACCCAAGAGGTTCTAGTGATCACATCCAGGTGTCTCTGGATCTTATCCCAATCAAAGACGTCAATTGAAGGCAGGAAGTATATCAGTGGTTCCCATTACACTAGGACTGTGGGTACACAAAGTTAGTCTCGCTCAGTCTAGTTTGCTGGCTATGAGGAGGTTAGGTATCGAATCCCAAACAGGTGTACTGACCTTTCTATCAACAGTTACTCAAATGTGTCAGGGATGACGAAGGTATCGTTTAAAGAAAGTCTGTCTGTATTCGCGTGGAGCAAGAATATAAAACTATTTAGCAAAAAAAACAAAACTCTGTAAACCCACCTGGGATTCAAACCCCGGCATCCCATTCATCGGTAGTCTAGTCTAATGCGAGAGTGACGCCTTAGACCCTTCGACCACAGAAGTGGGTGTTATCATTGTTGACCACAAAAAAAAGTGTGTGTGAGTTTTCTAAAAGGTTCTTCCTATTAAAATTGGTCTCTAACTTATATGTGATAGCATCAAGATGAATCCAGGTGTCATTCACACGTGACTGGCCGCTTGTTTTGTTCATGCGAGAGGTCAGTGGTTTGGATGGAGAGCTCGGCTGAAATATGCGCTCTTTTTTTTATGTAGCTCTCAGGATGTTCAAGTTTCACCTCCCCTCAAGCAGACAGGAGGATGTTAACAGTATTTCCATCTTCTGGTCACACAGACCTCCAGCTAATAAAAATGTTGGGACTAAAATCAGCTTTGAAATCATTTCGTTTAATTCATACAAACACTCTTCGGTGACCGCATGGTCTAAGGCGCTAATCTCGCAGTAGACTAGACTACCGTTGACGGGGAGACGGAGTTCGAATCTCAGTAGTGTTTACTGAGGGCGTTTTTTTTTCCCAAAATGGTTTTCCACTCTGCTTCTACGCAAATTAAGGTATATTCCATTCACGGTAGGAATTACTCTCTGAAAGGTCTTTTATTCTACCAATATCCTACTATATAGTAGATTTATGGTAGGGAAAAAGGCCTTTCAGAAGTCAATTCCTACGGAAAATGGAATATAGATTGCGTCTAAAATACTTAGTTTTTCCTCATCTCAATCTAATTAGAGTGAATACCATATATGCGCTTGAATAGGTAGTAGGACGTGCTGATAAATAACAACAGTATTGGGGTAGTGGTGAGGAAGGTACAATTTCGGAGAAATACACCCTGACAATTTTTGATAAAAAAAAAATGTTTAAAGTGACGGGATTTAAGCGCGGGCATCTCCATCATCGTCCAAGTAAACCAGTTGAGGCTGGCTCCTCAACCCACATGCCCACCAATCAGGGATAGTTCATATTGATGTGCAGATTCAATCGAGCTTTTTGACACGGGAACAGGATGTAGTGACTAAAAACCACGTGTACACTTGGAGTGGTCACGTGTGAGTGAAGGTTGTATATCTCTCAGCAGAGTGACGCCGGGACTCAATCCACGTGTACACTTAGAGCGGTCACGTGTGAGTGAAGGTAGTATGTCTCGCGGGAGTGATTACCGTAATGACGGTACAGGGAGTATAGTAGTGATGTACAGTAATGTTCGGCGATCACGCGTCGCGCTAGGAATGTCGCCGACATCCGAAACTAAGCGCTCATGATATCTACAGGATCTCTTGGAAGAACAAGGGGTTAACCGGCAGGGTTAGTCGGACAGGCAAAACAAATACTTTGAAGACAAGAAGCAGCTGTAACTACAGTTGCCCCGTGGCTTCTTTGGTACTGACTGACAGCTCACAGTTGACTTCCGACAGTCAACGTTTAGGTATATACTTTGACTGTCAGAAGTGACAGCTGCTAAACACATGTTTTTGCAGATCATATGGTTCGGCATAACTATACATAATTTGGTCTGGTAACTTTTCAAAGTCGTCAGCTCTCAGCTGTGAGCTGTCAGTCAGCACCAAAGAAGTCATGGGGCTACTGTAATTCTAAACATATACAGTTTGACAAAATTGTTTTCCAGTCTCTCCATGTGGATGTGGATGAGGATGCGTTTCCCTGTCGGATTGGATATCAGTTACTCATTAACAGAACAGGCTATGGGTGTGCGAAGTCTACCCTTTTAATTCGAAGCGAACTTGAATCAAATATACCTAAATATTCTGAAAGTCGAGTCAAAGTTCGAATATTTTTTGTTAGTTTTTTTTATGATTGAAAGATTAGTATATTCTTGTTATTTATCTATAATGCACTAAAATTACTTGGAATTGTTTCATTGCACAACTTGTTTGTAAGATTTTGTTTTAATCTAATAAATCAAGTTATTTTCCACACCGTGCAGTTAAATTACTTTAGATATTTCCCGTATGAATATAATTTTATAACATATACAAAACAGCTCTGAATGGAATCAATTGACCACAAATTGATGATTTTAGCTCTCATTTATTTTATTTGTGAAGCTTCGTAATTGCCTAAGCTGTCATTTTTTTTCGAAGCTAAGATAAAGCTGACATTTGTTTCAAAGCCGAGTCAAAGTTTCGAAGCTTCGCACACTGTTAAGCGCTAATGGGGCACCATATGTGCAGAAAACTATTTAATAAAACATTCACACAAACATAGCTACGGTGAAGTTTAAACCTTAGCGTTCCGAGTTCGAACTCTGATGTGATAACTTCTGCTTTAGCATTGTGGCTTCCTATTAACTCGGGTAGTTAGATGTTTCCTTATAATATGAGCTTGGAATCATGCTCACACCAAAACTATTTGCTACCTCTTCATAAAAAATTAAGAAATAATAATATTTAGCACCGCGTCTTACTACCCGTTTGGGTTATACGCTTTAAGTACTAATTACTCTAATGGATTAGGAATTGGGCAGGTTGGATTAGAGGAAGTGAACCTGCATTTGCGAGAAAGGAGAGAGGAAAACCATTTGGGAAACCCCCCCNGAGTGGAAAACCATTTAGGAAAAACCCGCCCCAGTTTACCCGACCGAGATTCGAACCTCTATCTCCCCGTCCTCAGCAGTCGAGCTTAGCACGACTAGCACGTTAGCCAACTACGCCACCGAGGCGGGTAATTAAGAAATCAAAATTAGAAAATATTGTTAAACATATAATAACATATTTGTTAGCTCACACCAAACCAGTGTCAGTGAATACGTGAACTAAACGTCAAAAATCATCTGTTTAGCTTTACCAGGGACAAGGAGGTCTGGTTTGGAATCCTAGCCCTGTTAACTGTGAGCGTTTTCACATAAGTTTTATTCCACACTCACTTCACGCAAATGCATGCATATTTAGTTTAAATTTGACCTTATTTGCCCACAAATATAATTGAATGTGGATAGCCCAGACGGGCTTTAGAATCAATTGTAAAATTATTATTATTATTATTATTATCACCGCGTCTTACTACCCGTTCGGGTTATTCGTACTTACGCTAATGTGTAATGGTAGGGTGATTGTGAGATGAAATGAAGGACCTACAGTTTAACGTGGAATCCGAACCACGGGGGAGGGCTGGCACTCACCACATTCACAAGTTGTGATTAATACACGTATTGTCAGAGGTGAAGGAAGGGTTTGGTAATCAGATAAATCTGTGCCGGGACCGAGGATTGAACCCCGAACCCCAGCACAGAAGTCCGACACCTTACCCCTAGACCACCAGGTCACCTAATTGAAAAAATAGAATTAAAACATATCAAGTTTTTTTTACCACCACGTCTTACTATTCGTCCGGGCAATATGCTTATGTACTAATTACGCCAATGGTTTTAGGGATTAGGAAGAATATATAAACAGGAAGTGTGCCCGTATTTGCGTGGAGGGAGAGTGGAAAACAATATTTGAAACCCACCCTCAGTACACCCAACCGAGATTCAAACCCCGATCTCCCCTTCATCGGCAGTCCAGCCTAACGCTAGAGTAGCGCGTTAGACCACGCGGCCACCGAAGCGGGTAGGTAAATAGTTGTGTAGACTCTTAGAGGATTCTTGCTCAAAGATCAAACAAGGTTCTTGTGGTTTTGTTGCTGCGTGACCTTAACTTTGTGCGTTTGTAGCGTCAAGTAATAATAACCAAAATAAGCTTTACAATTTGTTTATTATTTCTTGGACTCTCACATAATGTCTGGTTCTTAGGTGCGTTGCCATTATTTCTCACGCACGAAACATACACACATATTCTTATCTTTGTTCAAATATTAGAGAGAAAAATATTATTGTGACAGCCTCAAGATAGTCTGTGGTACTAATCATTATCCATACGAGCCTTGGTGAGGATTAGAAAAATAATATCAACATACATTTTTGAATTTTTTTTAAAATTATGGGAATTTAATAATTTAGTATTAAATCAAATTGTCTAATTTAATATACATCATTAATTAATTAATTTCTTCTTTTGATCATGATTTGAAAGTTAATGTATAAACGGTACTAAACAAACATATACATATTAATACAGCCGATTTTTGTTTGTGACAATATTTTGAAAATAAGTCATCATTAAACTAACCTCAGTATTTTAGTACTACGAACTTAAATTCGCATTAATAAAGTAAAATCCTCCCCAGAAACCAATTTGAAACAAAATTGTTCGGATATATTTAGTTATTTTAGAGAAAAAAAAATTGAATTTAAAACATCAATCATTAGGACTATAATCAAAGTAAAAAAAACCACCTCGAGGTATGATAATTATAACATAAAACTAGTTTGAAAATAATCCATCAAACCGGCTGTAACCACAGGGACAGAAAGGGCTAGCAGTAAGTTACAGAAACTTTTAATTCGTTCGGATTATACGCTTACGTACTAATTACGCTAATAGTTTTAGGGATTAGGAAGATTATATAGGAAGTGTACCCACATTTGCGTGGAGGGAGTGGAAATCAATTTTTTTTAAACTACCCTTAGTACACCCGACCGAGATTCGAACCTTAATCTCCCAGTCACCAGCACTCTAATATACTGCGAGAGTAGCGCCTTAGACCATGTGGCCACCGAAGTGGATATCAAGGTTGTTTAAATTTCTAAAAATAATTAACACCTTGTGATTTTAAAAATATATATAAAAAAAGCTTGTTTTTGAGCACCACGTTTTAAGTACCCGTTCGGGATACCCGTTTTTTTTAATTAATGGGGCAGGGATGAGTAGGATATAATTTAGAGCTTATGTAGCCTCAATGAAGGGACGAGAAGAAGATAAATATCCTCAGTACACCCGGCTGGGATTCAAACCCTGATCTTACAGTCACCGGCTATTCAGTGAGTGACGCTGACAGTTGTTACTGCGACCTCAGGACGAACAGAAGAGATGAATAAGTTGAGGCGAGGTGATGGATTGGGGCGACTATCTGGCACAATAAATATCCGTATGACACAAATCCTGGTACGACCGTTGGGACATCCCGCACGAGAATGTTGGCCGGATGGTCCCCTCAAGGTCAAACGGTTGATCCCCGGACACGGAATCGTTTACAGTCAGTACGTGGTCCCCTAACATCGAGGGAAACACCGTGTGTGCTAAATCGTCGACACCTTAGTCCTTGTCTTAACAGATAAGAGTGGCACACACTGGTGGACGAGAGGTATGAGGCGTTAGATCAGCTCTGTGCTGGCCTGCTGTTGATAAGGTCTTGGTTCAAACCTGGCCTAGTCTAAATCTTTATATTCACTTTGCACCGAGTCCTCATTGCTGGGAAGGTCTTGGTTCAAACCAGGCCTAGTCTAAATCTTTATATTCACTTTGCGCCGAGTCCTCATTGCTGGGAAGGTCTTGGTTCAAACCTGGCCTAGTCTAAATCCTTGTATTCACTTTGCATCGAGTCATCATTGCTGGGAAGGTCTTGGTTCGAACCTTGACAGTGATATAGATCTTAATATTCACGTTGCACCGAGTCCTCTTTGTTAGCAAACTCTTGGTTCGAGCCCAGCTGAGTGGCATGAGTGTGTTAAAATAACGTTTCACGGAGCTGCTAGTAACGAGAAGGTTGTGGTTCAAACCCTAGTTTGATTTATTATAGGTTATCCTCCTCATTCCTAGCCTACGTATTGGAATTTATTTTAAAATTTGTTTATAGTTCTTGATTTTTTTTTTAATTATTCGTGATATTTAACGTGCACTTACTAAACCTACTGAGTATACGATCATACGACTTACAAACCACTTGATTTTGTAACACAACACAACACAACACCCAGTCCCACAGAGGTAAAAAAGGAGATGTCATAATTTCACCGATAATAGATTATTCGACCATGTCGATAATCGAACTAAGGACCCTAATTTCAGTAGACAGACTGATATAAGGACCTAGAAGCCGCATTTGAGTGCATGCAGCCTCAATATCTGGTTTGTCCGTGTCAAGGGTGTCTGGGTTAAACCCCCGGCTAGATGTGCTGAGTGATTTTTCATAATATTTTCTCACTTAGCCGACACGAAAATACGGATAAATTTACCCTAAATACCAATTTTCTTATCCTTAGGCGCTTAGCGTGATTAGTGTACGCGTGAAGACCAAACTGGTACTAAGACAACGTGAAAAAAATAATTCTGGGCTAACCTTTGTGATAAAGGAACAGTTAAAAGTTCCATATAAACTGAAATTGTATTTTTTTTCTCATTTTTACTTTCTCACATAACTAGAAGGTATTGTAATTATGAAAATATTCGACCTCAAAATTAGACGATTCTTTTCGTTTTATTTCTGTCTGAACTCAAAAAAGTGAATTTTACGATAATCTCTCTCTTCCCATATCTGTCTGTCTGTCCCTGGCCACAGATCCGAAACAGTTTAGTGGATTTTATTAACACTTGATATTTAAATTTTACAAGTCAATAACTTTGTAGTTTATTTTTGATTTTTACAAGCCATGGCACTGAAATTACAGGTTGTTTACTGATGAGTGGTTATTTTAAATTCCAAATTTTTCACATAAGGCTAACGATTTTGTTATAAATTGATTTTTAGAAACTATTTTACATCATAATAAATAATGTGGTTGGTTTTTCTAAAATAAATTTATTTAAGTAAGGTTTACTTATGACAAATTCTAGAATATTTCAAAAATGGCATATAAGATTGCGTTCAAAATGGTTATCTGGAAATAGTTTTCAATTATAAATAAGAATATATTTTTATTCTTACAAACACAAATCATTCGAGAGTAGCTCACAAAAAGTTTTTTTTTTTTTTTAATTCCCCCCAATTTTTAATACACTATATGAGAAGGTTTGTAGGCTTATGTCATACAATTCATAAGAAATATTTAACATGCCCAAAACTTAAAATAATAATAATAGACTTTTAAACCGTAAATGGTATAATGAACCTACTTTTAAGGTCACGTTGACCTGGTGGTCTAGGGGTAAGGTGTCAGACTTCTGTGCTGGGGGTCCGGGGCTCAATCCTTGGTCCCGGCACTAATTTATCTGATTACCAAACCCTCCCTTCACCTCTGACAAGACATCTTGTGAATGTGGGGAATGCCAGGCCTCCACCGTGGTTCGTATCCCACGTTAAACTGTAGGTCCTCCATTTCATCTCACAATCACTCTACCATTACACATTAGCGTAAGTGCGTACAACCCAAACGGGTAGTAAGACGCGGTGATAATAATAATCATAATAATACTTTTAAGGTCCTCAAACAGGCCCAGTCATGAGTAAAATTGTAAAGGCGTAAGGTTTTACACTCTATCTACTCAACATCTTTTTAGCTAAGTCCCGGTTTGGTTTAATATCTTAGTCTTCTTATGGTAAATTAACTCTAACGAATTATAGAACGTTCCACGTTAGATGAAAGTATGGGAAAGTAAGTCAAGGTCATTCCTTCTAAAGGGATGTTCTATGTCGATGGGCGACTTGGGCTTTACAGCTTGTCGAATACACACACGACAGTGTATTTTTTATTTTTGGGGTCACATGAGAACACGGCCTTCACTGACATAAACTGTTAATAAACAGATCCGTGGCGCCTCCCATAAAGAGTTATGAGATATTCTTGTCTGTTAGCTCCTACCGTAGCGGAGATCACCAAAACTATTGACAGTTGTTAAGGTGGGAGTATAAGAAACGCCAGTTAAGGGCAGTATTTTTTTCTTCAGTTTTTATAGCAAAACCTTTTTCGGACAAAATTATTCATATTATTATTTTTAATTTAGCCTTGGATGGGGGTCTGAAGCGTCAGGCTTTAAACTTCTTTTTTTTAGCGTATGACATAATTGACCGGGAGTGACATGACATCTAGTTCAGTCTCCTGAATGTAGACAGTTTTTATTCTATTTTTAGCACTGCTACTTACTACCCATTCGGGTTACACGCCTATGTATAGGCCTACTATTCGCCGTTCTGTTGGCACGGAGTCCTATCTAGGGTACACATATGTACAGTAGCCCCATGGCTTATTTGGTGCTGACTGACAGCTCACAGCTGACTTCTGACAGTCAACATTTAGGTATAATACCTAAATTCTTACCGTCAGAAGGGACAGCTGCTAAACACATGTTTTTGCAGATCATATGGTTCGGCGTAGGGATACATAATTTGGTCTGGTAAACATTTCAAAGCTTTTAGCTGTCATCTGTGAGCTGTCAGTCAGCACCAAAGAAGCCATGGGGCTATTTTAGGTTGTCTACACGTACCTGTAATGAGATGATATGATGATGGTGAAGTTAAGAGGTTTGGTCCAGTGGGAGTCAGAACCTAACCTAAGCCTAATTTACCAGTTCCTGGTGATCGTTGGGAAAACTCCCCTTTATGAGAAAAAGACCCTAGGTACCAACCGGGACTCTAACCCGAGACCACGTAGCAAGGTGCACTGACCACTAAACCATGCAGCCACACAGCTTTAAACTATGACCTACTACATCTGGTTCGTAAACAATTCAGGTTAAAAAAAAACCTCTTCACTTGGTATTAAAGCCGAAGTTCTAATGATTTCAGGTTCATTAAATTTTAGCCTTCACTTGCGTCAGACGTCTTTAAATATCATAATTATTTATCAGAATAATCATGAATTTTATTTCCTCCCCATCCCACCTCCTTTCTGGAAATTTAGGGCCAGATTTCATTAGTAGCTGTGTATTAATCATTCACTACATTTTGGCTATAGTTAAAGACATTGAAGTTCCGGTCAAAAGTCACATAACCCTACCCTATATTCCTTAATGCATCCTTAATTATATAGAGTGTATTGATATAATAATAATATTAATTAGCACCGCGTCTTAATACCCGTTCGGGTTATACGCTTTAAGTACTAATTACGCTAATGGGTTAGGTATAGGTAAGGTTGAATTAAAGGAATTGAACCCGCATTTACGTGGAGGGAGAGTGGAAAATCATTTAGGAAATACCAGCCCCAGTTCACCCGACCGAGATTCGAACCTCGATCTCCCCGTCCTCAGCAGTCGAGCTCAACACGACAAGCGCTTTAGCCAAACTACACCACTGAGGCGGGTGATACCAAATAAGACGTGGTTAAATGTGGTAGACGAATGTCGAAAAAGATAAATATTAAGAGTCTTAATAATAAAATACAAGGCCTCCACCGTGGTTCGGATTCCACGTTAAACTGTAGGTCCTCCATTTCATCTCACAATCACCCTACCATTACACATTAGCGTAAGTGCGTATAACCCGAACGGGTAGTAAGACGNGTAAGTGCGTATAACCCGAACGGTTAGTAAGACGAGGTGCTAATAATAATAATAATAATAATAATAAATAATAATAATAATAATAAATAATAATAATAAAAAAATAGTATATATAACTGTGTAGGGATTTTGTTGAAACAAAGAGAATATACAAGGGTAGGGAAGTGTGGATAAAGTTAGGAAGGATGGATTAAGTACGAAGTTATTGTTTTTTTAGCTTAATGCACCATTTCTTGCCTACCCCAAAAGGGAACGGCGTGATTAAGAATATGTATGCCTTGTCCATAAAAGTGTTTTGCTATAAAAACTATAAAAAATATGGACCATAACTGTCGTTATCGCCCTTCCTTTCAACCCCCCTTAAACGTATTAACTAAACAAACGTAATGTTTACAACATTATGAAGAAAAAAAGGCACAAGAAAATATTATGACCTATATCTGTGTACGTGCCAGTACATGAAGCGGTTGTATAAGGACGACCTTGCACCTCCCGATGACGCTCTATGACGTGACGGTGGGATGGTCCCCCCCCCCCCCCCCCCCCCC
>CABFOV010007773.1:16205-26793 GCA_902141375.1 Timema poppense
ATATATGTGTGTGTGTATAAAATAATGAAAATAATAACAATAATAATAAGAAATCTAATTCAGGTATAAATTAAACATTAATTTTTTTAACATAACAATTAAATATAGAATTAATAATAACTTGCTTGTAATTAAAGTATAAATTATTTTTATCTGATTAATCATATAATACATTTTTTTCTTGCTTTCGTCCGTGCGAAAATATCAATGACCTCCACATACTTAATTTCTTGAACCAATTGTGCTTCAATGGTTAGTAATGCAAGTGCATTTAGTCTGTCTTGTTTCATACTTGCACGTAAATAACTTGTCTGTGGCCTAGTTGTAGAACTTAATCTGAAGGTACCAGAATTGACACTACTATCCTTAACTATATGTAACGCTCAAAGTTAATATACAAAACACACATTTCACCTTTATTAATAACTTAACTAAAGATGCAAAAACTCATTCAGTTATTAAAACTTATAGGTTATGTTTACTATCAAAAAGATGGTCATAATACTAAACCTGTTGATGGCAGAGAATTGCTGGTTAGTTTAACCAGGGATTTGATCAACCATCACATCCTAATTGTTAGTGGAGCAACTGAAAATAAGGTTTCGGACACTGATTGGATATAAATCTGCATCTGATCTCTGATAAAGTCACTGATTTATCAATTGTGCAACCGGCCCTTAAGATCTGACACAAGTTACGTGTCTAGCCTTGCGTTGAAGTCTCCAATAGACCAATACTCTATGAACTTCTATGTTGACATAAGTTACGTGTCTAGCCTTGCGTCGAAGTCTCCAATAGACCAATTCTCTGTGAACTTCTATGTTGACACAAGTTACGTGTCTAGCCTTGCGTTGAAGTCTCCAATAGACCAATACTCTGTGAACTTCTATGTTGACACAAGTTACGTGTCTAGCCTTGCGTTGAAGTCTCCAATAGACCAATACTCTATGAACTTCTATGTTGACATACGTTACTTTTCACTATTGCATTGAAACTTATTTTCAATAAAAATGTTCAAGTCTTTATCATATTAAAAATATTTTCTTTACATTATATAATAAACCCTTTATATATTTTATACCTAAATATTTAGATAGAAAATTTGATTATGTTTCATTAGCTGTATGGCACAAAAATTAACCGTAGAATCAATTTTCAATTTCAAGAACCATTTATTTACAATCTACCACGAATCCATTGCCAAGTTAATGTATCCGTATGATCTTAGGCCAAATGTCCAGGATTCAAGCCTCTTTCCAGAACTTATTCCTAAAAGATATAATTAATAGTTACAATAAATACTTTTTAGATTTAGTAGTCTAACGAACAAGCTTTTTACGTGTGTTGTATTTTAAAACAACAAGAAAATACATGTATTTATTTATATTAATTTATTTTTTAAAGCAAATATGCACTTAAATTTATTGGAAAAAATGAAAAATGGACACCAAATTCAAATTAATTAGATGCTTTAATCAACGTCTAAATGTTCTATCACTTTTTTGCTCATTTTGATGGCTACTGTCAATAGAAGAGTATATAGTTTGTAGTTTAATAGAGTTAAATTATTTGATTTATTTAATAAATACGGTAAATATAAGCCTACAAGCCAAAGTGTGAAACTTATAATCAATGTGAGAACTGGCGTGATCCTCTTCATTCGTTAAATAAATCGGTTTTAATTAACAACAAGAAACAACCGTATCCATCCGGACTGATAGTTTTATATCAATTGATTGTGGTGACGACTGACATTTATTGTACATCAACGGAGCAATTTCATTAACAATGCCATGATATATTAATGACACAGAAATAAAACACTAGTACTGTTAAATTTATATAAATCCCTGCTAAATTATACTAGCAATTAGCAGTATTTTAATTTGCTGCATATTCCATAGTACACTCTAACAAATCATGTGTCCAAACACTTATTTTATTTTGGTGGCAAGCGATAGCTCGTACAATTATTACTAACCAAGCTCTGAAGGTGGAAATGTTCTTTAAGTTACGTATGTAGCCTTAATGGAGGAGCAGGCGAAAGAAAGTGTGCAAGTGAGAGGATAAGAATGGAAGCAATTAATGGAAGAAGAATGATGAAAGGAACGAGGAAGCTGGAGGCATTTTACTAAACTGACCTGGCCATAGGCTGGACACAGTTGAGGATTATGAAAAGTTAAGTATATTTGACTCCGAATGAACCACACGCAAAGAATTTATTTTGATTAGGATTATTGTAATATTATTTCACGACTTGAATTTTCATGTAAATGTTGCCATTTGTTAATCACTCTTCAATCACAAAATATTTAAGTTGACATGTAATTGTTGATTACCGTTGTTCCTTATGGTTTAATTCCAATTACTATGCATACATTTATTCAACACTTAAATTTTATAATTTTACGTATTCATTGAGAAAAGTTAATTTGAAATATCTTCATCAGGATTTCTTTCAAGAGATAGTAGGATGACAAAATATGAATAAAGTAATCCAATAATTAGGAAAATGCCTACTCACATTTGTATTGCAGTTTTCATAGCGATGTGACAGGCTTCATTGTGATCCAATGATGATTCAATCCCACCTGACTACACAAGAGGAATGTCGAGGATTCAATCCCACCTGAATACACAGGAGGAATGTCGAAGATTCAATCCCACCTGAATACACAGGAGGAATGTCGAAGATTCAATCCCACCTGAATACACAGGAGGAATGTCGAGGATTCAATCCCACCTGAATACACAGGAGGAATGTCGAAGATTCAATCCCACCTGAATACACAGGAGGAATGTCGAAGATTCAATCCCACCTGAATACACAGGAGGAATGTCGAGGATTCAATCCCACCTGAATACACAGGAGGAATGTCGAAGATTCAATCCCACCTGAATACACAGGAGGAATGTCGAAGATTCAATCCCACCTGAATACACAGGAGGAATGTCGAGGATTCAATCCCACCTGAATACACAGGAGGAATGTCGAAGATTCAATCCCACCTGAATACACAGGAGGAATGTCGAAGATTCAATCCCACCTGAATACACAGGAGGAATGTCGAGGATTCAATCCCACCTGAATACACAGGAGGAATGTCGAAGATTCAATCCCACCTGAATACACAGGAGGAATGTCGAAGATTCAATCCCACCTGAATACACAGGAGGAATGTCGAGGATTCAATCCCACCTGAATACACAGGAGGAATGTCGAAGATTCAATCCCACCTGAATACACAGGAGGAATGTCGAGGATTCAATCCCACCTGAATACACAGGAGGAATGTCCAGGATTCAATCCCACCTGAATACACAGGAGGAATGTCCAGGATTCAATCCCACCTGAATACACAGGAGGAATGTCCAGGATTCAATCCCACCTGAATACACAGGAGGAATGTCCAGGATTCAATCCCACCTGGATACACAGGAGGAATGTCCAGGATTCAATCCCACCTGGATACACAGGAAGAATGTCTAGGATTCAATCCCACCTGGATACACAGGAGGAATGTCCAGGATTCAATCCCACCTGAATACACAGGAGGAATGTCCAGGATTCAATCCCACCTGACTACACAGTGTTTTTCCCACACATTGCTGTTATATTATTTGTTCAGTTGAATGTTTCTCGCAACGGGGATCACGTGGACAGTAGGCGTTACTCTCTCCTTGTATAGCTTACCGGCGAGGAAGAGTTCGGGGTTCGAATTGTGGATGAATGTAAGAGGGTGTTTTTTATAGTAGTATTTCCTACTTTCCTTCCACAAAAATGCGAGTATGCGTAAGATGCATTCTATATCTTTCAGCCCTTCTCTGTTAGTGTAAATATGCGAATATCCCGGATGGGTACTGTAGTAGGATGCACAGCTCAGGGGGACATTGATTCAGTTCTTACATTATATTTGTATTGTCTCTCTTTTAGCCGCTACTGGCGCTAGTGGGTAAAGGTAGTAATAATCCAGTTGTGGTCAATGTCTTGTAAACAAACATACACACACGGTCTCCTCAACAAACAGGTTTCAGAAACCAGTCTAGTTCGACCACGTGCGTCTAGATTGTTGTAATAAGACATCATCTTGTGTCATGACGTCATTGAGTGTCAATGTTTCCCAGTCCGTGACCTTGTGACACGAACAACTGGATCACTACAGGATCAGGATGACTAATGAACGTTAAAGAATAATGCCTATGTTTATAATTAGCTTTCAAGAAATTGTGTAGGTGCTCTGCCATTGGTTTGACCTATCACGTGTGTTTAGTTTAATTTCCGCACATAGAGATTTAAATCCTTGCCCCACGTCTTGATAACCCTCTGGAGTACCTTCACACTAATGAGGCAAAGATAGGAAAGGTAGAGTCTATAGGAAGAGTGCTTGCATTTTTTGGGGGTAGAAGTAGGAAACCACTAGGGAAAACACAGCTCAGTACATCCAGCCGGGATTCAAACCCAGATTTATCCATAACCATTAAATAATAATAATATTTAGCACCGCGTCTTACTAACCGTTCGGGTTATACGCTTTTTAAGTACTAATTACTCTAATGGATTAGGACTTGGGAAGGTTGAATTAGAGGAAGTGAACCCGCATTTGCGTGGAGGGAGAGTGGAAAACCATTTAGGAAAAACCACCCCCAGTTCACCCGACCGAGATTCGAACCTCGATCTCCCCGTCCTCAGCAGTCGAACTTCAACACGACAAGCGCGTTAGCCAACTACGCCACCGAGTCGGGCTTATAACCATTAAATCACATAAGATGATACTAGTGTTTGTCCACGTGGCCATGGGGCGATTTGCTCTTTATATTTGACAAAAATATTTGTTATTAGTAATTTTTATTGAATCCTTCGCTCATTATTAACGCAGTAGTTTCTTTGATATCCGCTAGAGCATCAAACAATTGTGGATACCTAAATGCAGTAATTGTTGTGACACATAAATAAACGTAAATTAAACTGTAAATACAGTCTTACAACTGGACCTTTATAAAAATTGTTTACGTTTGAAAAAGTTTCATGATAATTAAAAATACACTAATGTAGACTTCTAACCAACAATGATTCTTATTCCCCTGTAAACCCTGGCCTACAGCTTGTTCACGTGTCGAATGACAATTTCAATTTATAAATTCAGATCTCACAAGGAAAGGTTTGAAGGATTTTGATGACAAATAGGATCCGTACGTCAGATAGGCCAACATCTTCATGTTAAGGGTTTTTTAAAAAAAAGTGTAAAAATTATTCCAAATAAAACAAAAGTAGTGGGGAAATAATTTGGAAAATATCTATCATACTTTGACATCTTAAAGAAATATTTAATAGATTTCCAGGTGACCTGGCGGTCTAGGGGTAAGGTGTCAGACTTCTATGCTGGCGGCCGGGGTTCAATCCTCGGTCCCGGCAAAGATTTATCTGATTACCAAACCCTTCCTTCACCTCTGACAAGACATCTTGTGAATGTGGGGAATGCCAGGCCTCCACCGTGGTTCGGATTCCACGTTAAACTGTAGGTCCTTCATTTCATCTCACAATCACCCTACCATTACACATTAGCGTAAGTGAGTATAACCCGAACGGGTAGTAAGACGCGCTGCTAATAATAATAATAGCTTTACTTTGGAGCATAACGTGATGCGAATAATTATTATAGGCCTACTGATTGTTTCTTAGAAAACTATTTGAGCGCCCGAGTGTTTAGTTTGTTCCAAGAATAACGCGGTGTCTCAAATAGGTACAATTTTCTCACCTCTTTTTAAAGAGTTTTATTCTTAATAACAAGTTCGTGAATATATATTTATAGGCAATTTTATATTTTAATTAAGATTTAACTAGAAACAATATTTTAACACTAAATCGATGAACATGCATGCAACCCCATCTTTTATCGTTTACGAGCAGAAATGGATTCCCTGTTTGTGAGAAATTTTATTTTCTAAGTCGAACAGTTTAATTGAGATTGACACTTCTGTGGAAAATCAGGAGGTAAATTACAATCCCTAAGGTGTGACCTCTAACCTTTATTGGATATTTTGCAACGTTAACTGGAATCGTTTATTCCACTTTGCGTTTTGTGAGATTTCGCCGAAAGAGAGGAAACCGTGTGAGAATAAGGGATGGCCAACAAATACATTTAGCGCCTGGTTAGGTTTATGTTAAACATGCACAATATCATTATTACAGAAAGCTAGTTTTAACTATAGCTGAATAGTGTAGTTTGAATTAAGGATATATTTGAGATTATGATTAGTCTAATACATTTCAATTAACACACATTATTAGCCGCGTGTGTCGCTACTGGTGGGGACAGGACCATAATATGATCTTACGAGACAAGCTTGGTTCAGTAAAAGGAACTGAGATATTTTATTCATTTATTTTCTAATTTAAAGTGAAATTCTTCCTCTAATAACTATAAGCTGGTGACGACTATGATACTAGCTCAGTTATAGTTTAAATTAAAAAAATATCATCAACAAATTATTAAGCTATATTCGTAATAATAATTATGGTTAAGTGCTTTAAAAGTGGATTGAGCGACCTTGCTGTCGCCCATGAAGAAGGCCAATGGCAAGGTTTGAAGGCCAGATTACACTCTCACTAAATAAATACAATAATGCACGAGATTATGTATTTTAAAAATTTAAATAACTATATACTATATTCTGATATTATTTTAACCTTCCACCTGTATTCTCATTGGAAATAAACCTTTTAGGTTCATTTATCTGCGTGGCAATGTCCGTCGACCGGTATAAGTCCTGTTCCCGCGAGTTAGTTGTTTGTTTACCTGCCAGAAGGAATGTGAACTCTTTGGAGAAAAAACAATGTTTTTGTTGGAACCATTTTTGTGAAAAACTAGGATCATCTATTAAAAATGTAGATGAAATACCTGTGTTCGTGTGCAGAAATTAATATTTTATGAAACAATCAAAAATGAAAAAATTAATACATATATGTTTCTGGCCTATATATATGAGTGCGAGGGAAATAAGTTTTTTATTTAAGAACATCCACACTATCAACAATTAGCGAGTTATGTTGGATTAAAGAGCAAAGATGCCGACTTTAATTTAAATCTGTAAAAGTGATTTTAGCACCGCGTTTCACTACCCGTTCGAGTTATACGGCTATCTACTAATAATTATTATATTATGATAGCCATAAGGAAGAAATTTAGAGTAAGTGTACCCGCATTTGCGTGAAGAGAGTGAGAAACAATTTATGGAAAACCACCCTAAGTACACCCAACCGGGATTGAACAACGATCTCCCTTATATCGGAAGTATAGTTTATTACGAGAATGATGCCTTAGACCATGCAGCTAGCGATGTGGTAAGATAATAATTAAAATTAGTAACGATCTTCAACATTTTATTTCGAGAAACCTTTTCTCTTTTGTTATTTTAAATAAATACTATTTAAATTTATAAACTTCCCATTATTTTCTTCACTAAATTTTGTAATGCTATTGATTAGCCAGGCTTTGATCTATGAAGGAAAAAGTTTAATTTTTTTCTTTCTCGCTATAATTATTAATTTTTGGGATTATGATATTTGATTATTTATTGTAATACTAGCCTTGTATATATACGGGTATTCACAGTAGGATACTGGAATTGAAAAATATTAACAACAAATTACAAAACAATAATCCACATTTACTTTTTTTTTGTATTTGTTGTATCCTTGTTACAATTCCTTAGATTAAAGTGACAAATTTTACTGTCCTTGTTCGTTGTATTTATTTTAAGTTGAGTAGTGTCCACTGTTTGAGTTATGCTCCATCGCTTGTAGACACATTGTTGGCTCTTATTGTTGTACTTGATTATGGTAGGTCCAGGTCCTGCATTGTTGTCTTGCCAGGAATTCCAACACTTTGCTCTGTGGTCTCGAGACTAAAGTTTTTTCGTACTTTCCAACCTATTTTAGTTTAGCCCACACCTAGCGAGTAGTATATTTGATTAGAGTTGGAGCCCCACGTTGGGGGCCAATTGTGTTACAAATATATGTCGATGGGTGAGGACTTATCTAAAATATGTCAGAGAGTACGAGGGCACTAGAGAATGTTTTGAGATTCCTGGCAAGGCAACAATGCAGGACTTGCACTTACCATACTCAATTACAACAATAAGAGCCAACAATGTTCTTACCAACGATGGACACAACTCCAACAATGGACACTACTCAACATAAAACTAATACAACGAACAAGAAAAATAAAATGTGTGACTTAAAATATAATGAATCGTTCTAGCCCTGTCAACTGCGTTTTGGAGGGGCAGATAGATGGAATATCGTGCTAGTCTTTCATACTTTCGTTATATTATACTGATTAATTATAGATTTTAATAATTAATTTATACTGCTCATTGTTTTTTTTAGGCTAACCATTGAATATTGGCTAGAAAGTTAGAAAAGCAACTTGAAGTTAGTATATTTGTTAGGCCTGGACTAAGTATGCGTGTAAATATAAGAGATTCTTGTTTTCTCGAATCCATCCAGACATGAATTAACGTTATGAGATTAATCTTTATTAGCTTTTCCGAGAGAATTTTACAATCAATATAAAATCAATAATAAAAAATAAAATTTTAATTATTCTCTAGTTAATTGAAGTATAGAGATCCTTCGTACACTGTGTTTTCTAATAAAAGAGAAATATAAATAATGGTCGAGTTCTTTCCAATTGAAAATTCCACTTTGTTGTAGATCTTAGATCAGGCTACGGGTTAAATTTAACAATAAACTGGTTTATATAGTTTTAAAGTGAATCCACAATAAATATATAAATGTTTAGGCCTGTCACGAAACATACCCAGCTTACGATAGTCAACAAAGTTTGATTCATGTGTAAAGATGAAAACATAAACTGGTTTGTTGAAGATCTTGATGATTATAATAAGGAGAAGGAAAGGGCTCAGTGAAAAGGCAGGGCTTGATATATTTACAATAAAGATGAGGTTCTTTCGCGCAGTCGAACTTACATGATCCCATGTTGAAATACCATCACAAAATGGTCATTGTTGCACAGATATCAGATCTCAGGGCCACACGCCGTGTGTGTTTGGTTTCGGATCGGTTGATAGTGCTCAGACCAGGGTATCAAAGTCCTTTGTTCGGATCTAAGCCAGGAGTATTCTAAGGCTTGAGTAACACGTTCACTGAAAATAGAGGGAAGAATCTAATTGGGTGGAATCTGATTGGGTGGCACAGCATTTCACACTCTTGCAGAAATGTCTGATGACCCATGATGCTTTGCAACTCCTACTAGAAACATATATTGACAACAAGTTTTGTTTATGGGTGGATGAACATAATATATGTTATGTTATCCCAATGTATATGTTTGAGTGTGATGATGGTGGTGTATGATAGGAGTGCAATGCTTATATTTGCGCTGATTGACCTGTTGAATTAAAAGTATTTCAACCAGAGTGGAAAGGATCACATTCAAATCATGTGATTGGTTTGAACCTGGTAACGTGACCCCGTCTCTGTTCTTCTTCCATGTTTCGGCAAATGTGTGAATCGACCGTAAGTGGTTTTTTTATCACCACGTCTTATATCTGTTCAGACTGATTATTTTTATTTTTAATATATAATCAGCCAGTCCAACATGATAGGGACTGACGCCTTAGACCAGTTAACCCCAACACTTTCTGTAATTTCTAGGACCACCAAGCGCATGCTGAATATTTACTATTTAGGTACCTTTTAATGGGGCCCACGAATATTATAACAGAGACCACGTGGCTCCACCAGGTGCATGAGCTTGAATATATGCCCCTGTATGCCCCCCTCCCCCTTTTACAAGTCGGAATATATTTATATAATTTGATGAGCCCCGATCTTTTTACGATTTAGATTTGCTTGTTTTGTTTGTCTTCTCCCGACGTGCCATTGAGGTACTCGTGCCACAGTTTGGGACCCACTGAGCGGGTGACGGTAAGGCCCTGTTCTAGTGTAGTCCGGCCTCGTTGCATCACAAGACCTGCTCCCGGCGGTTTGTTGCCACCACGTGCATGCTCTAAGAGTATAAAGACGCTCCGGAGGGCGGGCAACCTCAGGTGTTTAGTTGATTGTCGGTGCGCGTGGAGGAGACATGGCGGCCGCTATCAACACCACCTTGTTGCTTCTTTCAGTTTGCGGGAGGCGGATGTTCCCGGAGTCCAGGATCGTCGGCGGGGACAGAGCGACCTTCGGGAAGTGGCCGTGGCAGGTGAGCACATCAGACCCTCGCATGACCGAGGGCTGAAGAGGGTAGACCCCCTCCTTCCTCTCTATCCAAACACTGCCCCGGTATATCCTCCCCCCGTAGTGTAGATAGTTCACAGGGCAAATACCGACACCAGAACGCGCCATTATAAAACATATCCAAACCAAGGTTGGTCATTGAGGCAGGGACGAAGGTAACGCGATCCAAAGACGGTGTTTTAGCAATTTTTAACACTAATTTTGTGTGTGTGTACATATTAAATAAAATATTTCTCTAGTAGATTTATTATTATTATTATTATTATTAGCACCGCATCTTACTACCCGTTCGGGTTATACGCACTTACGCTAATGTGTAATGGT
>CABFOV010007774.1:0-26784 GCA_902141375.1 Timema poppense
CCAGAATAATAAGCTACTGATATTCTCCATCTTTTTTATCTTTAATCCATCATAGCTAGCGATGCAACAAAGCCATTCGGAAGTGCAGATGTGTATAGTGCATCAGATACGCAACTCACTGAAGTATGTGGCCAGTAAAGATGCGAAGAGTTTTTTGAGCGATTTAAAGAAGGTATATCAAGCTTCAAGCAAGGAAATTGCCGAGAATTATCTGTTGGAATTAGATGAAAAATGGGGCACAAAGTACCCTATGGTTATAAAATCTTGGCAGAATAATTGGGAAAACTTGTCTGGTTATTTTAAGTATTCTGGTCCAGTTAGGAGGATAATCTACACCACCAATCCCATAGAGGGGCTACATAGGCAAATTAGGAAATTCACTAAGACCAAAGGCTCATTTACCAGCATAAATGCCTTGTATAAGCAGGTATATTGTGCTATAAAGAAGGCAGAGGAAAAGTGGACGATGCCTGTACATGATTGGGCATTAACTATCTCTCAACTTGATGTTTTCTTTCCTGGCAGATTGAAAATTGAGTTGAACTAAAAATGCGGTTTGACACAGTTTATTTAACACTCCCTCTTTCTTGTAATTATTAATTAATTTTTTTTGTATTTCTTTTTGTTGTGTTTTTTGTTCTTGCTGATGAGAGGAAGGGATTTCTTTATCTATGTGAATTTGTAAAACCGGCGCACTAGTACTGGTATTAATTATTTCTTGTTGTACTTTTTGCTCTGATTGATTAGAAGTAGGAATTTCTCTATCCGTATAAACAGTCGCACTAGCGCTGGCATTAATTCCTTCTTGTCGTGTTTTTTGCTCTAGTTGATGAGAAAAAGGGATTTCTTTATCCGTATAAACAGTCGCATTAGTGCTGGTATTAATTCTTTCTTGTTGTACTTCTTGCTCTGGTTGATTAGAAGGAGGAACTCTTTTATCTGTACTAAAAATTTCTTCACTAGAAACTTGTTGATCTTCTTTTATATCTTCAGAAATTCCACTAAGGAGTGGTACAAAATGTTGCATGTAATTCACTACTCCTACAGTTTTTTTACTATTATCTATCTTTAATTGATCAAGATTCACATCTTGTATAAAAACTTCTAGATCATCATCATGTGCTGTAATTTTAGTTACTGTAACTTTTTGACTATCTTCCTCTATTGAATAAATATAAAGCTCCACTTCATACTTATCACATATCATTCTCCCTTCAACCCCTGGGCGACCCCATATAGGTGGGCTAGCTTCTGTAGCCATACTTCTAATATCTTTTAAATATCTATCAAAAGATGCAATATTGTCTGGTATAATATTGTTCTGGTTATCTTTCATTACATTTCCGTTTGAACCTATCATAGGTACAGCATATCCTTCAGCAATATTTTTTGTTATTTCATTAAAAACCCATCGTGAGTCCTTTTTGTTTTCAGCATAATCTGCACAATCTTTTCTTAATGATTTTGCGGTAAAACGATAACCAGGTTTTATATTTAACTCATTCAACCCTTGAGCCACGGAGTCAAAAAAGCAATCTCCTGTCTTTATAGCAATTCCTATGTTTAGATTTTTGGGACAAGCATTTTTTAAATTATGCAGTAAATCACTTGATTTTTTCTTTTCTTTGATTTGTCGAAAAAGAGCAATTGGTTCTCTTGTATAATTAGGCTCTTTCATATTGTAACCTCAGAATGGTAGCTATATGTTAAGTTTAACACTTTTTAATGGATTAGTCAACCTTTGCAGGCTAAGGCTATGCTCGACTGTAGGCATCACCTGCTTTTCTTGAGCTACTGCGTATCTTATACGTACTGCTATTTATCACATTCATAATTAGATTCGTTTACGTTGTCAAGTAAAAAAATAAAATTTTATAGCAAATTAATCGCTGAAGCTAGTTTTTGCTTGCGACTTAATTCATCTACTTTTTTGCGTAATACATTCAAATCAGTTGCTCCTACAAACAGACTATCCCCAATTATTAAAAAAGGTGTGCCCCCTACTCCCAAATCTCTTACTAGGAGCTTACTGCAATTTATCATTTGCTCAATTTTGTCCGCGTTATTTTTCATGGAATTATTAAAATCGTCCTCATCAATCCCTATGCTTTTCACTATATCCAATATGCTTTCGTCTGAAAATCCTCCTTTGTGACTTAAAGCAGAATAGTGAAAGTCGAAATATTTTTCTTTATCAATAAAGTAAACAGCTAAAGCGCTTTTTGCTGCCCTTAAAGAGTCATTACCAAGTATTGGAGCATCCCTAAAGATATACTTAATTTTACCGTCGTTAATTAACTGTTTTATATCGTCTTTTATAGTCTTGCAATATCCACAAGAATAGTCAAAGAAACCTACAGCTATAACACTACTATTTTCATTTCCGGAGTAAGGATAAGTAAGGTCAAATATTTGATCCTTGTATTGTGAAATTTTACTTTTGGTCACATTATCTCGAGCAGCGTAACTACTTTTAATCGACCCCTCTTTGAGAGTTTTTACGATCTTATCAAAATTTCTACTTATATAATTATCTAATTTCTCACCTATATAATCATCGCTTAGCATTTGGCTGCGATTTGAAAGCCAATTGTTTATTATTGGTAAACTTGCTACTGCCAGTATAAGGATCAATAAAAACGATATTCTAGACATACAATTTATTTAAAAACCTACAACATAAAACTTTAGTACACATTTATCTGTATATTAAAAGAAGCATCTAATATTAATATATGAAAACATTTATATCAAGTGTATTTTATAACCAGTTTTGCCTCAAATGCAAACTTTACGTACAATGGAACTCAAGCACATTACTGAAAAGCTCATCAGAAGACTTGGTGATGCAAATGACCAAACCATCGCCAGAATAGCCAATTATGAGATGCTCTATCTTTTACCGCCGCGTATAACAACTGTAAACATGGCGGTAAAAAAAGTTGATCATCTTATAACCGCCGTGTATAATGCTAACAAATGCGGCGGTAAATTATATGAGCGAACCAATAATTGGTAGAGAAAAGGAAATAGCCATTCTAGAAAGTAAGCTTCTCTTTTCCCCATTTGCTGAGTTTATTGCAGTGTATGGTCGGCGTCGTGTGGGTAAGACGTACCTAATAAAACAATTTTTCAGTAAACATGCCGATGTTTTATTTGAACAAACAGGTCTTAATAATGGTACTATGCAGGAACAACTTGCAATTTTTACACAGTCGTTATCAAATACTTTTTATAAAGGTGCAAAAATGGCTTTGCCTGAAGTGTGGCTGGATGCATTACAACAATTAACACTTGCTATTGATAACACACATGAGAATGAACACATTGTCTTATTTTTTGATGAACTTCCATGGTTAGCTACAAGAAAGTCTCGTTTTCTAGAAACGTTAGAATATTTTTGGAATATACATTGGACAAACCGAAAGAAGCTTATCTTGGTTGTATGTGGTTCAGCAGCTTCTTGGATGTTGGAAAATATAATTTATACCAAAAGGGGGGTTGCATAACCGCATTACCGCAAGGATGCCTTTGCAGCCTTTTAACTTACGTGAAACTAAAGAGTATCTAAGATATTTAGGAATCAACCTTAATCACCAGCAGATATTACAGATCTATATGGCTATTGGAGGAATACCACATTACCTTAAGGAAGTAAGTAAAGGATTATCAGCAGCACAAAACATTAATATGATCTGTTTTCAGAAGGGTGGTTTGTTATTTGATGAATTTGATATGTTGTTTCACTCCTTGTATGAAGAGCCAGAGACATATCTAAATATCATTCGTGCGATTGCAAAAAAGCCAAAAGGGATAAGCAGAAAAGAACTTATAAAAGCGACTAAAATCACTGAGGGTGGTCGCTTAACTGCTAAATTAAGGAGTTTAGAAGAAGCAGGATTTATTGGTGGTTTTTTACCATTGAACAAGGGAAAGAGAGGAGTATATTACAGGGTAATGGACGAATATGTATTATTTTATCTAACGTGGATTGAGCCGTTTAAGGAAGTAACAAAAAGGGCAATAATAAGTGATGCTCACTATTGGGAGTTAGCAATAAAGAAACCAGCTTGGCAAACATGGACAGGGCAAACATTTGAAGCAGTGTGTTTTAAACATGCCAATGTAATTAGAAAAAAATTAGATATAGAGCATATAGCAGTTATATGTGGAGATTGGCAATATCAACCAGAAAAATACAGTAAAGAGTCTGGTGCTCAAATAGATCTAGTTTTCGATCGAGAAGATGGATGTGTAATGCTCTGTGAGATAAAATATAGTGATAAACCTTATACAGTAACAAAGGAATTTGTCGAACAATTAAAAAGAAAAGAAGCAATTTATAGAGAAAAAACGAAATCAAAGAAGCAAATATTCTGGGTGTTAATTGCTGCAAATGGAGTTTCTGAGAACCAATATCTAAAAGATACGATACATCATGTGATTACACTAGAAGACTTGTTTTAAGTTATTTTAAATTTTAATATGTACACCAACTTACGCGACTTCATTAAAGCCTTAGAAGAAAAAAAAGATCTGATTAGGATTAAGGAGGAAGTTTCAACAGTTCTTGAAATGACAGAAATTCACCGTAGGGTTTTGTCAAATAAAGGACCAGCTATCATCTTTGAAAATGTTGTCACGGAAAACGGTAAAAATTCGATTCCAGTTTTGGTGAATTTATTTGGTACTATTAAGAGGATTGCATTGGGGTTGAACATAAACCCTGGTGAACTAAGAGATCTTGGTAAACTTTTAGCATTTTTGCGATCACCTGAGCCACCAAAAAACTTCAAAGATGCCGTGAAAATGTTTCCTTTACTAAAAGTTGTATTGTCGATGCGAAGTAAAGTTGTGAGCAAGGCTCCATGTCAAGAAGTGGTGCTAACTGGGGATGAGGTGGATCTTAGTTTGCTACCTATTCAAACATGCTGGCCAAATGAACCTGCACCACTTATCACCTGGCCAATTGTGGTGACGAAAGGCCCAACGGAAGACAAGCAAGATAATTTCAATCTTGGAATATATCGTATGCAGGTTATAGATAAAAAAACGACTCTAATGCGCTGGCTTGCACATCGTGGTGGTGCAGGTCACCACAAACGATGGAAAGAGAAGGAACAAAATATGAAATTTCCTGCTGCTGCTGTGATCGGTAGTGATCCTGCAACAATTATTGCTGCGGTAACTCCAGTGCCAGAAACATTGTCAGAATACCAATTTGCTGGGTTGCTGCGCAAAAAACCGCTTGAGCTTGTAAATTGTAAGACTATTCCGCTTCAAGTGCCAGCTCATGCAGAGATTGTTCTGGAAGGCTATGTAAGTTTGGATAGATATCAAGATGAAGGGCCATACGGAGATCACACCGGCTACTATAATTCTGTTGAGCAATTTCCAGAATTTAATATTACTGCAATTACTATGCGCAAAAATCCAATTTATCTCAGCACTTTCACTGGCAAGCCACCTGATGAACCATCAATTCTTGGTGAAGCGCTCAACGAAATCTTTGTGCCCATTCTTATCAATCAATTTCCAGAGATAGTGGATTTTTATCTACCACCAGAAGGTTGTTCATATAGAATAGCGGTGATATCGATAAAAAAGTCTTATCCAGGGCAGGCAAAAAGAATTGTTATGGGCATACTTTCCTTTCTAAAGCAATTTTTATACACGAAGTTTATTATCGTTGTTGATGATGATATAAATGTACGTGATTGGAAGGAAGTGATGTGGGCAATATCAACGAGAATGGACCCTGTGCGTGACACAATCACAATAGAGAACGCACCTATTGATTATTTAGATTTTGCTTCCCCTGAAAGTGGACTTGGAGGTAAAATGGGATTTGATGCAACAAATAAAATCCCGCCTGAAACCAAACGAGAATGGGGAGAGAAAATTAAAATGAGTGAGGAAATAGTAAGAAAAGTCACGGAGAAGTGGGAAGAATATGGATTGACAGGTGATTAAATTATGATGTAGCCTATCGCCGTATATCCGGGGGTGGGTTGTTGTGAGGCTTTTTCACTTTTTATTCTTGTTAATGTGTTTTTCTCTGTATTACTATGCGGGTTTTATATTTTCGCCCTGCCCAAAAGCTACGGTTTGCTTTTCACCTGGAGAAGATTGTGCTGTACCGATAATCAGCGTAATAGATCAGTCTAAAAAATCTATCTTAGTTCAAGAATATACATTTACTCTTGGAACAGTTGCAAAATCTTTGATTAATGCTAAAGAACGCGGTGTTGATGTTAAAGTCATCTTAGATAAATCGCAACTCTACTCAAAATATAGTGTTATAAATGAATTATTTTCAGGTGGAGTACCAATTTGGATCGATGATAAGCCAAAGATTGCTTATAATAAGATAATGATTGTTGACAATCAAAAAGTCATCACAGGGTCATTTAACCTTAGTAAGACAGCTAAAAAAGGAAATGCTGAAAATTTATTAATTATTACAGATTATCCTGAATTGATTCAGCAGTATGTGAAAAACTGGGAGGCACGAATGTCACAATCTTATAAATACGCTCCCAACTAATCGAGAGCGCTTGCTTAAAATCAGTTCTAAAAACAGCAAGAGAGAGCTTTTTTGATTGATTGACATAATGATTATGATATAATGAACTAAAAGTTTAAGGAATAAAGTAATGGATTATATAAATGATGCTGACGGTAGCTACACTGCCATTCATGATTTTTTTCAAAACAACGGTGTTGGAGATTACAAAGTTCAATGCAGTTATGGTGGGGTGCCGTATGCTACTGATGAGTACGTGCATTCTGGCGATAAATTTTGGAGTAATAATTTCATAGACTCACATTTTGGCAGGGAAATAAAAATGTATCCTCAAAGTGAACTTTTAGCTAAAGAATATGCTGGAAATACGTTGCCAGTTTCAATATCACTAGATAAGGATTTAATAAAAATGAAGGAATGTCAGAAAAAAACGAAATTTGTGGAACTAGAAAGGGAGTCAGGTGATTTAGTGTATGATAAGCAAAAGCATGTAAAGTTTTACACAACAAAGCTATCATATGATGATGTACATATTTACAATAACGATAAAGTTTCAACATTTAGCATAAAATACGACGTGCCAAATGATCCGAAATACAGTTTAAATATAACATTTACAAAGGTTAATGATAATAAACCAGGATTTTGGCAAAAATTTAAAAACATGTTTTAACCTGACCGTTCACTGGTTTTTACTCAATCAATCAATTACATTCTGTAATATTTGGGACGTCAAAAATTGACTTTATTTTTCTTGAGCTTTTTTTAATTTAAAATAAATACAGAAGCTTGTATCTTGAAATTTGCTGCAAGTGCAATTGCTTTCTAGCTATCTTTTATGGTATCTGTTCAGCTAAGCGGTATGAGAGATAATATAGCTAAACTGACTTAGATTTACCGATAATTTTAAAAACAAAAATTCGTCATTCCGCTACTTGTTAGCGGAATCTATGCTGAGATACCGCGGCGGTATGACGTAGGAAAACCTTTCTTGGGTTAGCTATATCAGTTAATATTAAATTTTTATAATTAAAAAATATGCTATTTTTTAAAACTTTCATTCTCCTTGACTCTGTCAACTTCACAAAACAACTCTTGGACCAAATGTATCTGGCATAACACCTTTTGGTAACTTGCTACTTCTTTTTTTTCCGCATCTCCAACAACGGCCATTGATATTCCACTACATAAGGCTTAATTTTTGGTAGATCAACTTTTTTATGAATAATACTATGCTTCTCCTTAAATTGACCATTTCCCCTAAACGCTATTAGCTTCCTTAAAACTTACATTAATGCCTATTTTGCCTAAACTGAAGCGTCTTTTCCAATTTTTTCTAGCATCAACTCAGCAGCTTTTTGTTCAGCAATCTTTTTACTAGAAGCACATGCAGAAACTTTACCATAATCTTCTATGCAAACTGATATAGTAAATTCAGGATTGTGTGCTGGTCCAGTTTGTTTTACAAGCTCATACTCTGGTAAAGGCAATTTGTTTTTCTGAGTCCACTCTTGCAGTGAGGTTTTAGGATCTTGAGGGGGGTCAAGCATGCTTTTAGCTAGCTTTTCCCAATATTGGGTAATAAATTTTTCAACATTTTCAAGTCCGCCATCAATATAAATTGCACCTATTAGTGCTTCAAGCGAGTTTTCTAAATTTTTTAGGTTACATCTTCCTCCATTGCAGCGTTCACTATTATTCATGATGATAAAGCTGCCTAATTTTATTTCTTTAGCAACATTAGCAATGGTGTTGCCACAAACTAAATCCGTCTTTCTTTTTGCCAATGCTCCTTCTTTTTCTTCAGGAAATAGTTTAAACAGTATGGCAGATACGACCATATTCAAAACACTATCGCCCAAAAACTCTAGTCTTTCATAGCTTACAATCTGGTTTTTGCTATTCCTTTTATTTACGCTTGGGTGAGTTAGTGCCTCTTCTAATATTGCATAATTTGTAAATTTATAATCAATGATCTTAGATATTGCATCATTCAAACTCTTCATACCCATTATTTAAAAGAAAAGCACTTTCTACCACCTTTATACCAGAGAATTAGTCTTATTTTATTAAAATAATACCACCAACTTCCAAAATTAATGTATACAACCCACCACCTCACTAATGTTACTAAATCCATCTCTCCTTATTAGTTCTGCAAGTTCTAGATTAATTTTGTTTACAACTTGAGGTCCGTGGTATATGAGAGCAGTGTACAACTGCACCAAAGAGGCTCCTGCCTTTATTTTTTTATATGCATCAGCACCACTTGAGATTCCTCCGCACCCTATCAATAATATTTTGCCCTTAGTAAATTTGTACATATCGCCCAATAACTCGGTTGAAAGTTTGAACAGTGGTTTGCCACTCAATCCGCCACTTTCGTTGTGGTGGGAATGCAGATTATCTCTACTTACCGTAGTGTTGCTTACTGTTAATCCGTCAATCTTATATTCCAACGCAAGCTCAGCGATATTTTCTTTCGTTTGCTGATCTATATCTGGTGAGATTTTTAATATTATTGGTATGGATTTAGAATTATCAATTGATTTCCGGATGGATTTCAACAATTTCGATAATTCTTGCTTATTGTGCAGATTGCGTAAATTAGGCGTGTTTGGAGACGAGATGTTCAGCACTATATAATTGCTTTTTCCATATACCATCTTTATTAAATCAACATAATCACTAATTTGGTCTTTCGATGCACTATTTTTTCCTATATTTATGCCAAAAATGCAGTCATCAAGCTTGGTTTCATCTATTTGTTTAAGAAAATAGTCTATTCCTTTATTGTTAAATCCCAATCTGTTAATTACCCCTTGATCTTTAATTAACCGAAAAATTCTTGGTTTTTTGTTTCCATATTGTGGATTACGAGTTACAGTACCAGTTTCAATAAACCCAAAACCAAATGAAAGCATAGGCCTTATAACTTCTGCATTCTTGTCAAAACCTGCAGCCAGGCCCACGGGGCTTCTGAGCTTATTACCAAAAAAATTCACACTCAAAGATTCTGGTAGCTCTATAGGATTCTTATAAGGTATTTTCTTTAATGCCATGATTGCCAAAGAGTGAGCAACTTCAGGCGGCAGTAAAAACAATAAATTACGTAATATCATTTTGTAAAACACTTTGCTTATTTTTAGTTTATTTTTTACCATGAAACGCTATAAGAGTATAACCATAACTTGAAAAGAAATTGATTTTACTTATGAATAATGGACAAGCTTTCTCTATAGGTTACACACTTAAAGCTACTGTTGAATTGAGCAACTTTTACAAGATATAGAAAATGAAAGAGGCCGGGACCGGAATTGAACCGGTATAAAAGGATTTGCAGTCCTCCGCATAAGCCATTCTGCCACCCAGCCGTTTTTTATTTGTAGATATCCATTATATCTTTTAGCATAGATAAAGCTTCCTCCCTTTTGCGTTGAAAAGTGTTACGTCCAATGATTGAACCATTACCACCTCCCTGCTTAATTTCTTTCGCTTCATTGCATATTTCATCTACTTCCTTCGATTCGCCACCAGAAAAAACTACTATTCTTTTCCCTGCAAAGCAAGATTTTTTAATATATTCAATTCTTTTAGATAATGATTCAATATTTTCTGTTTCTATCTTTTCTTTTTCCAAATATCTAGTTGGAAGCTTTACTTTGATTATATTAGCGCCAAGTAAAGCTGCTATGTGCGCAGCATAGGCAATAACATCAACTGCTGTTTCACCTTCTTTGGAAATTCCTTCACCACGTGGATAAGACCATAGCACTACTGCAAGCCCATAAGATTTGGCTTCAGCTACGATTTCACGGGCTTCTTCCATCATATCAAAACACTTAGCAGAACCAGGATATATAGTAAATCCAACAGCCAAGCAGCCCAAACGCAGTGCATCTTTCACAGAAGAGGTTATTGCTTGATCAGAAGTCAGATTTTTTGAATGTAAGGAGTTGGAACTATTAAGTTTCAAAATAAGTGGGAGCATTCCAGCATAAGTTGAAGCACCAGCTTCAATCATACCAAGTGGAGCAGCATATGCACTTACTCCCGAATCAACTGCAAGCTGAAAATGATAATGTGGGTCATAAGCATCAGGGTTAACTTCAAAGCTTTTTATTGGCCCGTGCTCAAATCCTTGATCTACTGGCAGAATCACTAACTTGCCAGTACCGCCAAGCTTTCCATGCATGAGAATACGAGTAAGATTTGCTTTTACCCCGGGGTTTTCACTTTCGTAGTAGCTTAGGACTTGTTTTACTTTATCACTTATCACTATAATTCAAATTAAATTTAAGTTATAAATTGTAACAAAGATGAAGTTCAATACAAGGATTTTAAACTATATTAAAAGCAATTTTATTTTCTACTTTATTCATATAGATTCTTAATTTCTTTCCTTTTATTAATTTACGATTCAGTATTTCTTCCGCTAAGTAACTTTTTATCTCTTTTTCAATAAGTCTCTCTATCGGACGTGCTCCCATTTCCTTACTATAACCCATTTGTACAAGATAAGATTTCACTTCATCCTCTACCAAGCAGTTTATGCCTTTTTGCGTCAGTTGCTTTTTCAGTTCTAGGACAAATTTATCCACAATATGCAAAACCACATCCGTACTTAAGTCAGAAAAAGAAATAATCGCATCAAGACGATTACGAAATTCAGGGCTAAAAACCTGTTCTATTGCTTTTTCGCTATCACCAATGTTAAAATTTTTATGCCCAAAGCCAACAAAACTTTTGCTGCGTTCAACTGCTCCTGCATTAGTTGTCACAATTAAAATTATATTGGAAAAGTTAACTTTACGTCCGTAAGTGTCTGTAACACAACCATAATCCATAATTTGTAGCAATATATTATAGATATCGCTATGGGCCTTTTCAATTTCATCAAGCAGCACAACACTATATTGATTGTTAGATACAGACTCTGTGAGTAATCCACCCTGATCATAACCTACATATCCAGGAGGAGAACCAATCATCCTTGATATCGTATGAGATTCAATATATTCGGACATATCAAAGCGTATAAGATTCATGCCCATGCTTTCTACTAATTGTTTTGCTAGCTCGGTTTTACCAACACCGGTTGGCCCTGCAAAAAGATAACTTGCTAAAGGCTTATTGTAATTTCTCAACCCAGATTTAGCAATTTTAATAGAATTAACAAGAGATTCTATTGCCTGCTCTTGGCCAAAAATCACCTTTTCTAGATTAGCTTTTAAAGACTTTACTTTCTGCAAATCATCAGATTCAGATCCGCAAGGCACATTTGTAATTCTAGTAATGGTATTCTTAATATCTCTACTATTTACAATTTTACCCCTGTTTCTTAGCAATTTACAATATGCCCCTGCCTCATCAATAACATCAACCGCTTTATCAGGTAATATTCGCCCAGTAATATACTTATGCGAAAGTTCAGCCGCAGACCTAATGGCATTCTTTGTATAATATACTCCATGATACCCTTCATAGTAGTGCTTTATACCATCTAGTATCTTTATCGTTTCATTAACAGAAGATTCTTTAACATTAATTTTTTGAAACCTTCTCGCTAGTGCTTTATCTTTTTCAAAACTAGTGCTGTATTCTCTATATGTAGTTGCACCTATACAACGCAGTGTACCTCTTGCAAGCGCAGGTTTGAGTAGGTTACCTGCATCAAGAAAGCTACCACTTGTAGAACCTGCTCCAATGATAGTGTGTATTTCGTCAATAAAAAGGATAGCACCTGGTTTTGCCTCAATCGCTTTTATTATAGATTTTATTCTCTCTTCAAAATCACCTCTGTAGCGTGTCCCTGCAAGGAGTGATCCTAAATCCAAAGCATAAATTATACTGGACCTGAGCGCACTCGGAACACTGCCTTCAATGATCTTGAGTACCAAACCCTCAACTATTGTTGTTTTGCCAACACCTGGGTCTCCAACATATAAAGGGTTGTTTTTTCTACGCCTCAATAATATTTCTATAGTGCGATTTAATTCATAATCACGACCAATAACATAATCTATTTTTTTGCTTCTTGCATAGTCATTTAAATTTTTACAATAACTTTGTAGAACTTCCTCATCTTTTAGTAGCTCACCTTTATTTACTGTAGTAGGAGCGTCATTATTTTTATCAAGTTTTACTTTATGATTGGTGGTGTATTCATCTATATCGCTCAAGTATTTCATATTAGATATATGGTAAATCAAATTGGAATCTTTCACACTTTGTTTCTGCAATAGATCTTCAACGTATAAATCTTGCCCAGACAAAATTTCTACTAGAACACTTGCTCCATTTATTTCTTTTTTTCCCAAGCTATGAGCCCGTATTATTGCTCTGTGTATTATGCATTGAAACATTGAGCTAGGTTTAACTCCACTGATAATCAATTCAGAACTGCTTTGTAAAAACCCTTTTATATTATTATTATAATCATTAGCCTTAATATTGCATCTTGATAGAATGTTATCCATATTGATGATTTCATCGGCTCTGATATTACATCTTGATAAAACGTAATTTACATCCACGTCTTTAGTTAACGCCAGCAATAAATGTTCTACTTTCGCATATTTTAGATTAAAATTAGAAGCAATGAGTAGCGCTCTATTCAAACTTGCCTCTAAGTTTTTGGAAATCATCTCCTATTCTCTTTAAAAGTGGGAACTCATATATAATGAATAGCACACAATTATTAAAAAAATTGAAATCCAGCAGTTCGCTGTAGCCAATTTGAATCCCCACTCTGGATCTACGTCATAGCACCGCGATATCTCAACATAGATTCCGCTAATGAGTAGCGGAATGACGAGTTTTACGCTTATCAAGTTGTAGGTAAATCCTATTTAATATGCTTTTTCTAGTACTCTGCTTTTCTTCTTAAATGCATTGATCTTTTTTCTACCGTATTTAGTCTTTAACGTACTTGGCCTTTTAAAGACCTTTTTGCTATTACGTTTTTTAAATTGCACACTACAATCAAAATTTGGCTCTCCTTCTTTGTCTGCCAATGCAGGCAGTCTTCTCTTATCTTGAGGTGTAACAAAAGATAGCGCATGCCCTTCAGCTCCAGCACGTGCAGTTCTGCCTATACGATGAATATAGTCAGCTTGCGATTGTGGTGCATCATAATTGATAACATGTTGAATGTGGGGAATATCAAGGCCGCGAGAAGCAACATCTGTTGCAACCATGATTTGATTGCGGCCACGACGAAAAGAATTAATGGCCCTTTCGCGCTTGTGCTGCCTTAAATCACCATGAATTGCTAAAGCGCTATAGTCATCTTTGTGCAATCTGCTAGCTAGCTGATCCGCTCCTTGCTTTGTTTTGACAAAGATAATGATTGATCCTTCGCGCTGACATAGTTGTGTAACAAGCTTTTCATATTTTTCTGATTCTGATGCATAAACAATCTCTTGCTTAATTTTTACAGAAGTTGTAGTCTCACAATCAACAGAAATACGTTCTGGTCGATTAAGGTACTTCTCAGTAAGTTTAACTATATCACTAGGAAGAGTTGCAGAAAACATAAGAGTCTGCCGTATTTTTGGCAGATATTTCATGATCCCTTCAATTTGAATTCCAAAGCCCATATCAAACATACGATCCGTTTCATCAAGCACAAGAACGCTAACATTGCGAGTAATCAAAGTTTTACGCTCAATATGGTCTATAATACGACCAGGAGTACCTATTACAATTTGTGGTTTTTTCTGAAGCTGATTTAGCTGCCTAAAAATAGGCTCACCACCAATCAATAAAGCGACCCTTAGTGCAGAATTTTGAAATAAGAGTTTTCTTATCTCATTTGTTACCTGATGCGCAAGCTCCCTGGTTGGCACGATGACTAAAGCTGAACCAGTGTTAGGCTCATTCAGCAACTTAGCAACCAACGGAATAGCAAATGCCAAAGTTTTTCCAGTTCCCGTTTGAGCAGACCCAAGAATATCTTTACCTTGTAGCGCTAAGGGAATCGCTTGTATTTGAATCGGAGTTGGGACGAAAAGATTATTTTTATCTAGAGCTTGTGTAAGCGAAGCTGGGAGACCCATCTCATAAAAATTATTCACAATACGTTAACCCTATTAAAAGACTTCATAATAGATTAATCTTCCAATCTTAAATTTATTGCAGATTTTTTATCTTCTCCGTTTCTACCACGCTCCTCTTTAACCTCATAACTCACCCTTTCTCCTTTTATCCCCTTCTCTTTATTCTCTCCTTTAAGTGTCTCAGGCCTTATTCCTGAACGTTCCAACGTGCTAATATGTACAAAAACGTCACCCCCTTTACCTTCTGGCTTGATGAAACCATAGCCTTTTTCGGCATTAAACCATTTTACATTACCAAATTCCATTTAAACAACTCCTAAATTATTAATTAACATTACTAATGTGATGAAAAACTTTGAAATTACGATTGAGAATGCTTTAAGCTTAGCTACTGAAACTAAACCTTTATACTCCATAGTCTATTCTTAACATTACATGACAATAATACACAATTGTTGTACTTAATGCAAATAAATTTTTTAATCGTTAAGCGAACCTGCAACCGTCATTTCGCTAACTTTAATCGTTGGTGAATTAAATTGCCCACAAAAAGTTAGATCATCTGCAACGACTAAATTGCTAAACATATCCTTTAAATTGCTAGCAATGGTAATCTCATGTATTGGATACGTTATTTTTCCATTTTCTATAAAAAATCCGGAAGCGCCTTGGCTGTAATCGCCATTGATTAAATTAACACCAAAACCAAATAAATCAGTTACATATATTCCCTCTTTCACTTCCTGAATTAATTCTTCAAACGATACATTACCATTCTCAATGTAGAGGTTACTAGCTGCAGGAATAACTGCAGCATTACTTGCACGAGTTGCACTTCCGGTTGTTTCTGAGTCTAATTTTCTAGCCGAGTATAAGTCTAAAATCCAATTTTGTAATATTCCGTTTTTTACAAATATATTTTTCTTGCTAGTTATCCCTTCTCCATCAAATGGTCTCGATGCTATGCCTCTTGGCAACAATGGATCATCGACAATATTAATTCTATCGTTGAAAATCTGAGCGTTTAAACTACCCCTCAAGAAAGAACTGTTGCTTATAATACTGCTCCCATTTATAGCAGAAGCAAAACTTTTTACTAGCCCTTTTGCTGCTCTTTTTTCAAAAATAACTGGAAATTTACCAGTTTTAATTGTACGTGAATTCAATTGATCAACTGCTCTTTTTGCTGCTTCTTTTCCCATTAACTCTGGCAACTTTAAATCACTAAAATTACATGCTATATCATAATCGTAACCAACCTTCATTTCACTTTCTCTTCCAGCAACAACAGAGACCTGATTAGCAAAGGTTGATTTACTAAACGAGCCAATAAAACCAGAAACAGTCGATAATACTGTATTCACTAAAGCGTATGAAGAAGAGGCTCCTTCAGAATTAGTGATACTCTTATGTGCAAGGGCTGAATTTTCTGCAGCTTCAGCAATTTCTTTTAGGTTATCAACGGTTACAACATTATTATCTGAGATACTTAAATCTGCAGAAGAGATATAATTACTACCATTTACAGCAAAATTAATGCAAGGATCTTCTGGCGCATTCTTTGCCATTTCTACCACTTGGCTTACCGTATCACTAAGATTATTCAAATCGTTTGTAGAAATATACGCAGCTTTGTTTTTACCTGCTATAGCTCTGATTCCTACAGTGCAATTTTTAGATTGTGATATTTGCTCAATTTTTGATAGACGCTGAGAAACTTCTGCTTTTTTATTAATTTAGTGATATCTGCTGCAATATTTAATATATTCATTTTCTATTCCTTAGATTTTTATAAAGACTCTGCACCACCTATAACTTCAATTAAATCAGTTGTAATTGCTGCTTGACGAGAACGATTATAAAGCAATGCTAGTTTGTTCAGCATCTCTTTAGTGTTTCTGTTTGCTGATTCCATAGCAACCATTCTAGCACTATTCTCACTTGTTGCACTTTCAAGTAAAGCAGAGTAAAGAGCAATTACAACGTAATCCTGAATCAAAGATTTTAAAATAAATTCAATATTTTGTGGTTCATACTCATAGCCGTAATCTGTTGTTGGACCAGCCAGAGAGTTATCAATCAAGGATGAGTCTTTACTCCATGGTTTTATTGTTTCCAACATTGGTTTTTGCGTGAAGGTATTATAGAATTTACTATAAAAAACTTTAACTTTATCGTATTTACTTAGATCTATACCACCAACCAAAGCTTCTACGTGCTTTAACGTGATCCCCTTACTATTTTCAATTTTTAAGATACTTTTAGAGTCAAACCTATTTTTACCTACATCAAAAGCTTTTTTACCAAGAAATACAATATCTACTTTTTTGCCATTTGCGATTGACTTATTTACACGCTCTTGACTAAATTTGACAATAGAAGAGTTAAAGTTGCCGCACAAGCCACGATCAGACGCAACAATGAATACTAGGTAAGAACCGTCATTACTGATATTTAGAATTTTTGCCAGTAATTTTTGATCAACTGATAGCATTAATGAAGAAATAATGCTATGCAGCTTAGATATATATAATTTTGAATTTGATAATTTCTTTTGGCTTTGTAATAACTTTGCTGCAGAAACCATTTGCATTATTTTCGTGGTTTTCTGTACAGACCTAATATTCTTAATTCTTAAGGATAATTCCTTTAAGCTCTTCATTTTGTATACAACCCTGATTTATTAAAATATATAATTGTTAGTGTCTAAAAGCAAGTTTTTTTGACATTAGAACCAAGTCTAACTAAAAAACTTGCAGGTTTATTATTTTGAAATAAGGGTTATATTAAGAGATCTACTCCAAAAATTGTTCAATAGAGGTCTTTGATGGTAATTTCCCATATATTATTATCATCACACTTTGTGGAACCTTATAATATATAATAAACGCAATTAAAACTATTGCAATTTGAACATTTATGATCCCATTGCTTTAGTTCTCTGTTACAATTTTTACACTTCCAGCCCGGATCAGGCAAAGCTTCTGAGCCCATCTTGTTTAGCCAATAAATTACCTTGTCGTGTTCTTGCAATGTAACCTTAAGTTGTATTACAATAAAGTAGATTGACATGTAATTAGCCTTTTTCATAGCAGTGTCTAAATATTGACTTGCAAGATCATATTTACCTGAACTCATTGAGGACAAAGCAAGTAAACAGTAACTAAAATAATAATCAGGGCGTAAGTTGTATAGTCTTTCAGCACCTTTACTATTTAAATTGATGTACATTTTAGCTGACTGAGGAGTAGGATTTACTGCATATTCTGCCTCTAGCACTGCAGAAGCTTTTCTGATTTTTCCAAGTTTAATATATAATTCTGCCTTTAAATAATTAATGGGCCGAAAAGTTGCATAATAACTTTGTGCTCTGAGTAAAGACTTTATAGCCCCTTTAAAATCCCCTTTACTTTCATATTGTTTTGCCAAAGCACAATAAAAAACTGCAAACATTTCTTTATGGTCAAAGGGAAGAAAAATATTGAACTTAACTGCTTCCCTCAACTTCAAAATTGCATTAATCCAATCTTCTTTCAATATGCAATGCTCTATTTGAAAGGGAATAGATAGCATTTTATCATTAATTGAACTAGAGCAATATTCTATAAATTTTTGAAAGACTACTTTTTCTTGTTTGAGGTGAACAATCAGCTTATTGGCCAGAAGTAGAGCTAAGTTACGATTTTTATTTGCAACGTTTGTTAAACCGTTACTGAAAAAGCTGTAATTTCCCGTCTTACCTGAGTTAAAGAGCTTTATTAAAGATAACTTATCACTCTTCTCATTTAGACTTTTAACTAGCTTTTCAGCATTCTCTATATTGTCTAAGTCTATGCTAAAAAAAGCTTCAAAGAGAAGCAATTCTTCCCTATCCCTTCTTCTATTTCTTATGTTGGCAAATGTTGATAAAATGGAGGAAAAAAAGCGTACAAGTGTAATTAATAAAAATAATAAAACTACACAAGTAAAAATAATGAAATATAGATCAATACTTATAGTGTAATTGCCTAATTCCAATTTTATTACTTCACCACTTACCTTGACCCATATGCCAAATAAAAACGAAAGAGCGAAAATTATAAAATAAATCATGAGATATATTGTAATAAGTGATGATATATTGTTGAAATATTCTTAGAAGCTACAATAAAACCATTCAATTTATTCAGCCATGGCTTGAATTCTGAATGCGTTAAATTGCTTACTGTAACAGTTATATTTTGCCAATCATTATCGTTTATTGACTCCTCAATTTCTGCGAATTTTGCCCTTAATGGGTCATTTTTATCTTGTATTCTAATCCAGTTTGAAATGATTTTTTTAGACAATGTACTTTTATTGTAGTTAATAACAGCAATGGTCTTCTCAAAAGATAACTTCAACTCACGTAAAGTATCTACCTCTTTCAAACTTTCCAATTCATTTACTGCATTTTCTATCTCTGGATCATCAAGCTCTGATATCAAAGGCTTTATTGAATTTATATGATTATCAAATTTTGCTTCTCGCAATAACGAATTCTTCATTTTAACTACAAGTAGCAGCAATCTTGCGAGGTTCTTATACCTTGAGCTACCATCACCTTGCTCACATTGAGTGTGCAGACCTCTCTTTAAGTCAAATATCTTTTTTTCTACCCTGGATTGATTAACTTCAAGTGACATTCTGAATTCATCTATTTTTTCCGTTAAAACATTTATATTGTCTTCGCTTTCTTGCTGACTTATTTTAAAAAAGATTATGTTATTTATTGTGATGTAACCGGTAAATAACAATACAATTAAGAACCAACCTATGTACTTTTGCTGAGTATCATTCATAACGTAGTATCTCCGCAGGATCTTGTGCAGCTGCCTGCAATGCAGGAGCAATTGTCGCTAAAAATGATAAGAGTAACGCAAGTGCAGAAATACTTACTACATCTTGAGGGACTAATATCACCGGTAAACTTGAAAAAAAGTATATCATAGGATCAAACAGCTTGACGTTAGTAATGTTTTCTAAAAACACTCTAATACTTTCGATATTGAGAGAAAAAACGACACCTATAATACAGCCAAGACAAGTTCCCGTAAAACCGATTAATAGACCACAAGCGCAAAATATGCGCATAATGCTTCCACTTGTTGCACCAAATGTACGCATAATTGCAATCGCGGATTTCTTTTCTTGCACTATCATCATTAAATTTGAGATAATATTAAACGCTGCTACAACTATAATCAAAGTAAGAATTAAAAACATCACATTTCTTTCAGTTTTTAAAGCACTAAAATAATGGCTTTGCTGTGATTGCCAACTTTCAGCTTTCATTCCTATTTCTTTTTCTATAGCATCTGCAAGCTTACCAGCTCTAGTAACGTCGTCTACAAGTACTTCTATATTTTTTATGCTATTTTCATAATTAAAAAAGGCTTGTGCTGATTTTAGAGGCATATATATCAAGGTATTATCATACTCAAACATACCCATATCAAATATTGCTATAACTTTATATTTTTTCATTCGCGGCATTTCACCAAGTAATGCATCAAATTCTTCAGATGATATAAACGTAATTTTGTCGCCATAGTCAACGTTCAAAGCTTCTGCCAATCGTGCTCCTATTATTATCCCTTCATCAAATTTTTTTACATCACCTATAATTACATTATTTGTAATGGTAGTACTATCAAGCAAATCTTTAGTTGACACACCTCGCACTACGCTACCTGCAATTTTACCATTTGCTACAATAATAACTTGATCATTGGTCATAGGAGTAGCTTTTAATATACCAGGAATTTTCTCAATCGATTTCGAAACTGTGCAGTAATCTGAATTTATGTTCCTATCAAAATAAACATTAATATGGCCATCAATGCCAAGTATTGAGTCAAGCAACTTTGCTCTGAATCCGTTCATCACAGACATCACCACTATTAGTGTTGCAACTCCAAGGGCAATGCCGATAATAGAGAACAAAGTCGTTATAGAGCAAAATCTGGCATTTTTCGCTCGCAAATAGCAAGCAGCCATAGTAATTTCAAAGGCAATGGACATTACAAAATATTTTGAGGTTAAACATTATATTCTTGAAACTTCGTATAATTGTAGACTTTTCTTTATTTGAAAACTAGATATTTTTACTCCTTTAAATTTAGCAGACTTATAGAGTATCTTTAACATTAGAATTTCAAAATCTTCCATATACATCATCCAACCTCACTATATCATTATCAGATAAATGCTCTCCTATCTGAAATTCAACTATTTCAAGTGGAGAGCTTGTGCTTCTATTTTCAATCCTATGGGAAACTTCCCTTGGGATTTCTATCATATGGTCTTTTACTATAGCATATTCTTTGTCGCCTAAACTAACATACCCAACTCCCGATAGTACTATATGGTATTCATCTCTATAGTGATGGAATTGCTTAGAAGTGCAGCTTAATGGATTTATAAAAAGATATTTTATAAGAAAATTTTCGCCTATTAAAATTATACTACAAAATCCCCATGGCTTGATTTCTCTTCTTATCGCTTTTGCTTTCTTAACCTTATTAATAAACGATATTAGGCTTTTGTTTGGTTGCTTATAAGCTCCACCCAATAAATTTTTATTACTTTCTGTCGTTGAAACTGGCTCTCTTTTTTTTGTTACATGTCGGAATGACGACGTAAACTTCTCACTCAATTCTAAAACTGAATTCCAAGTTCCAACATCCAGCCAATCGAAATTAGCTTCTATCATTGCAACGTTTTTTGCTTTTTCCATTACCAAGTAATCAATAGAGACGCCTTCAATTCCTGCAAAATCTCGTTGTTTTAAATACAGAAATCTCTCTTGCGGTGTGAAATGTTTCACACTTGCAAAACATAAATTATAAAGAGTCGGGGCAGATTTTTTGATCTCATCTATATAGCGTTTTGCTTTGAACACAAATATTCCAGAATTCCAATAATAATCATTACTTAATACATGCTCAGGTTTCTCTATGAAATCCTTTACTATATGATACTTTTCCTTATGATCATAAACTGCATTTATATAGCCGTATTCAGAATTGAATTCATGAGGCTTAACTCCAAACGTAACTATAGAGTTAGTTTCAGAAGCTAGCTGAGATGCTTTGTGAGCAGAAGCATAAAAATTATTCAAATCACCTATAAAATGGTCTGAAGGCAGAATTAACATTATCTCGTTTTCATTGCAGAGAAGCGCAGCAATTAATATCGCTGCTGCTGTTCCAATTTTCACTGGTTCGAAAATCACTTTATATTCTCGCAGCGCATGCAACTCCTTCTTCACTAACGACTCGTACTGTATATTTGTGGCAATTATGGGTGGCATATAACCACTTTTTAGCCTCAATAAAGTGTTCTGAAACATAGTGTTATGGCTAAATATTTTTTGAAATTGCTTTGGCTTCGATAAAGGCCAAAGTCTGCTGCCACTACCACCACATAGTATTACAGGGCGCATATAGTTAAGAAAATTAATTAAATAATTAACATCTTATGCTAATAGTAAAATGCATGCAAGTTTTTGTTGTGGAATAGTTAATAAAGAAAGTAAATGTTAATTTAAAGTAGTGGCCGGTTAGCGAGGAGGTAATTGAAATTTTTCGTCTTGCAATGAACTCCGTCTGCTTAGTACTTCATTAACATGAGGAGTATCACTCACTTTTTCAACATCTGCTTTTTTAGACGCAGCTATTTTCTCATTACTTTTGTTTTGCAACTTCTCCTTCTTTAAGCTTTTTCCAATATCTGGTTCTCTAGATTTATCTATACTTTCACTACTTTTATTTGACGGCTTCTCTAAGTCTTTTTCAATACCTGGCCTTCTAGCATTAAGCTCATCCCATGTGCCCACTATACTAAGTGGCTTATGATCCTTTTGCCCTGGCTTTAGCCTTTCTCCACCTTTAATAACATTAAAGTCACTTTTTGCTTCTTCCCAACATCCTTTCAATTGGTGTTTCCACATAGTGAAGTAAGCATCACCATACTTCTTCTTATCTGCTACAAATAATAAAATTGGAGCCTTAAGTATGGTAGCTCCCATATTCACTAAATTTTTTACTGCCATTGCAGGGGTGAACAAAAGATAGCCAAAAGACTTTGCAATTGGGTTTTGTTCGCTTATTAAATACTCCCCTAACTTTATAGGAAGAGAAGTCAACAATTTAGTACAAACTTTAGCCAAGCTTGCAACGAAAATAATAGGAACAGATATAAGACTTTTATCTAGCTCCAAGTTATTATTCTGATCTCTAATTTCTGAAAAATGGGTGCTTAGCTTCTTGTAATCACTAGTGTATAGTAATTTTCCATTTCTTCCTTTTTCATCTCTATCTTTCTCATCAACTTCTCCCGTGTCATCATTGATGAAGCAACCTTTTTCAGCAAGAAAAGAAGAATTAGTTAATCTAAGTAACTTAGTATCAACCTCAAAGACCGGCAAGTGTTTTTCAAGATCTATTTTTGAAAACTTAAATGGCTTATAAAATTTACTATAATCATTAACCTCACGCCTACCTTTACTAACTAAAAAGTCAATAGTAAAGTAAGATTTTTTATCAATTTCCTTAACCAAGGCTAGATCAAATTCGTATTCATTATATATAAGCTGGTACTCTGGATTTCCGTCTTTATTTTTTACAAGCTTGTCATTTTTTTTTACAACTCTCCCAGAATCTACAATCTGATCATAATTTTTTGGATATTGACACTTTCGTCCATCCTCATATATCATTACCTTTCTAAGGTCTTTGACATAAACTTGAGACTCAGATGAACTAAATAGATCCTTCACCTTTAGCGTAAGGTCTATTCCCCACTTTTTCAATGTCTCTAACATATTGCTAAACCAAAATCGCTATAGTTCAATGATAAAACTAGTACACTAATAATATATTAACACAGAATTGGCAATTTTACAAGAAAATATGCCTGTAGAAGACAAAGATTGTAAAAGCGAGGGTTATATAAGTAATGCTTGATAAGTACTTTATGCATGTAATTGTGAAAATCCTTAGAGATACGCTGTGTATATAATCTTCACACACTACCTGCATTCCAAGAACTGCGTGCCAAAAAATGCAAAACAACAATACAACAAAAAATAAAAGCTCTAGAGGGTGATTAATAAATTTTTCACTAAAAGACAAAGAGCTATCAGTATAAAATGCGCAAGAAAATGAATAGATAAACCAAGGAAACAGGAGCAGTAAAATTACTGCAGAAACACGCTGGACCCACCAATGATGTACTGAATTTCCAGATTGACTCATATAAACATAAATAAAAAAGCAATAGTAGAAAGAAGTAGCGTTACTGTCAGCAGTATAGCACTCCTTGAAACGCCAGTAATTTCTAAATTAAGCCCAACATCCCACAATAAATGACGAATACCATTAAGAAAATGATATACAAAACTTACAAAACATAAGACATAAGCTAATTTAGCAACAGGAGTGAATAATAATGCATTTAAGTACCTTACTATAAGTAACTCAGGAAAGTAAACATGTAATATGAAATACCAAGAAAGTATCATTAATAAAAGGAATAGCAAGATACCAGTCAATCTGTGCATAATAGAGAAAAAACTAGTAACTTGTACTTTATATATTTGTAAATGTGGAGAAAGAGGCCTATCACTCATAAAATTTCGTCATTGGGAAATTAAAATAAAGTAGAAGTAAAGACAGCAGTATAGCACATAACAACACCATCATTAAAAATGGTAAGTTATGCGCAAAGCCCAAGGAGGTAATCCAGCTGCAGATTCCCCTACTGCTACCTTGTTACGACTTCACCCCAGTCACCGATCCCACTTTAAATAACTCCCTCCTTGCGGTTAGGTCGTTAGCTTCGAGTGAAACCAATTCCCATGGCGTGACGGGCAGTGTGTACAAGACCCGAGAACGTATTCACCGTGGCATGCTGATCCACGATTACTAGCGATTCCAACTTCATGTACTCGAGTTGCAGAGTACAATCCGAACTGAGATGGCTTTTAAGGGATTAGCTTAGCCTCGCGACTTTGCAGCCCATTGTAGCCACCATTGTAGCACGTGTGTAGCCCACTCCATAAGGGCCATGATGACTTGACATCATCCCCACCTTCCTCCAGTTTACCACTGGCAGTTTCCTTAAAGTCCCCAGCATTACCTGATGGTAACTAAGGATGAGGGTTGCGCTCGTTGCGGGACTTAACCCAACATCTCACGACACGAGCTGACGACAGCCATGCAACACCTGTGTGAAATCCGGCCGAACCGACCCTATCCCTTCGAATAGGTATAATTTCCATGTCAAGGAGTGGTAAGGTTTTTCGCGTTGCATCGAATTAAACCACATGCTCCACCGCTTGTGCGGGTCCCCGTCAATTCCTTTGAGTTTTAATCTTGCGACCGTAGTCCCCAGGCGGAATGTTTAACGCGTTAGCTGTAATACAGAAAGTAAACTTCCCATATTTAACATTCATCGTTTACAGCGTGGACTACCAGGGTATCTAATCCTGTTTGCTCCCCACGCCTTCGCGCCTCAGCAGTCAGATTTGAACCAGATAGACGCCTTCGCCACTGGTGTTCCTCCTAATATTTACGAATTTCACCTCTACACTAGGAATTCCTCTATCCTCTTTCAATCTCTAGGTTAGCAGTTTTAAAAGCAGTTCCAAGGTTAAGCCTCGGGATTTCACTTTTAACTTACTAACCAGCCTACGCGCCCTTTACGCCCAATAATTCCGAATAACGCTAGCCCTCTCCGTATTACCGCGGCTGCTGGCACGGAGTTAGCCAGGACTTCTTCTGTGAGTACCGTCATTATCTTCCTCACTAAAAGAGCTTTACAACCCAAAGGCCTTCTTCACTCATGCGGCATGGCTGGATCAGGCTTTCGCCCATTGTCCAATATTCCCCACTGCTGCCTCCCGTAGGAGCCTGGACCGTATCTCAGTTCCAGTGTGGCTGATCATCCTCTCAGATCAGCTATAGATCATTGCCTTGGTAGGCTATTACTCCACCAACTAGCTAATCTAATATAGGCTCATCTAATAGCAATAAATTTTTCCCCCGTAGGGCGTATACGGTATTAGTTGCCGTTTCCAACAATTATTCCGTACTACTAGGTAGATTCCTATATATTACTCACCCGTCTGCCACTAAGTTATACCATAGCAAGCTACAATATAACTCCGTTCGACTTGCATGTGTTAGGCCTGCCGCCAGCGTTCATTCTGAGCCAGGATCAAACTCTCAAATTTAGACTTCAACCTATAAAAGGTTGAGGGTACATCGGATAAATCCGACAAAAAATAATTTAGCTTAATACTGCTGTCTTTATTTCTACTTTAGAAATATTTTAATCTCCAACTATTCAAACAACTTTGAGAACATTATTATGTGATATAATCACTATGTCAATATGTTTTTGCAAATCAAAAGCATTAATGTATAAATATATAACTATTTGGAATATTACCATGAAAAAATACATCTTTCTGCTTGCACTCGCACCAATGTTAGTTGGCATCACATTATACTTATTGCGCAACATTGATAACACAAAACAATCTATAACTGCGGGTGACAAGTTTTACGAAGTATTATTCTTTAAAAAAGATAATAAGCCGCTGCTAGAAGAAATAGATTCAAATTGGGGGTATTTAGCAAATTTTGAACACGCATTCAATCATATCTCAGATTCAATGCCAACAAACACAGCATCTATTTATAATGATTTGGCAGATGATAAAGATGCTCCTAATGTTTTGCGTGAGTTAGCACAATACTTAGAGGTAATGAGCTTACTTCACTCCAACGGTGAAAAAATAAATAAAGATAAAATTGATAATTTAGAATCAAGTGCAGTGTATCCTTATTCAAGCCAAGAAGCTATCGCTGTAGTAAAGATACATAATAACGACATTAAAGGTGCAACTGAAATATTGCGTTCCCTATTAAATGACAGAAAATGCCCTATCCTAATCAAAGCTAATGCACAAGAACTACTCAGGATATATGGAAGTTAACTCATTAGACTTTTTGTATAGTTTTTGGCAACAACCGTTAGAAACGAAAAAACTTCCTTGACAAACTCCGCCAGCCCCCTTATCATGATAGTGAAGGTGTTCAGTTATCTTCATCTGTGCAGATTAAACAGCAAGAAAACAACGTAGTTGGCGTCTTATTTTTAATTTTTTGC
>CABFOV010007775.1:0-18951 GCA_902141375.1 Timema poppense
CCCTTTCTATTTTAAATAGTATTGTAATAGCTCCATTTGGTATGTGTGTGTCTTGGAGGAAATGGAGTTTTAGTAATTAGAGAGTTGGGTTTAGTTTTTGGAGTGAAGGTTTTGAGGTAGTAATGGGAGAAATGGGACTAAGTCGGGGGTAGGTGGATTATGACACACATTAGCTGGGAAGATGTAGGGAAATAGGAGTTCTAGAGATGTGTTTCTCTGTCTAGAATAGTAAAGTAATATTTTTTTATCTTCTTAATGTAAAAGGTTAATTTGAATTCTCAAGATACCTGTGAAAGTAGGAAACTAACTTTTGTAGTATTTTAACTTAGTTTTTTTTTTTACAAATCATTGGAAAATATTATTTTGTTTATGACTTACAAAGTGTTACAGTTAAATATTTGAAATAGGAAAAAGGAATAGTGAAATTAATCTGTCAGTGTGTCTGTATTATCCAAGATAGTATTTATAATAATCAATATATATTTTAATATTTGGAATAAATATTTATTTTTATAAGGGATATTTAATATTAGGACGTGTAGACGTGATACAATTATAATTTATATGTTCTTTTGATATATTAAAAAAGTTTTTGGACACCCTTAATACAATATTAAGTGTAACAAAAGGCACTGGCTTTAACTTCGCCCAAATAGAGAATATGTTATTATTATTATTATTTTTAGTCTTGTAGATATATATACGAGTATACGCTGATTCTGGTTGGAAGAACAGTTTAAAAAACTCAAAGATATTTATTTGTGGCCAACATTGAAAACATTTTACTTTATTATGTGTGTTAAAGTATTGATAGTATATATATGACAAGTGACAGCTGCAGATCACATGATTTAATGTACTAACATATTAATAATGTTTTATTAACTTTAAAACTATCAGATATTGTTCTTATCGAAATTAGGGTATAATTTAATTTTCCAAAGACAATTATCTAAACTTATTTGAATAATGATTGTCATGTACATCCTTGCATTTTATGAGAACTTTTCTCTTTGGAGTATAATCTGAACGGGTAGTAAGAGACGCGGTGATAAAAAAAAAAGTAAATATCTCTTATTTAAAAAAAAGTTTCTGTTAAAATTCCACAATGTTGTATGATAAATATTAAAGAAATGATGAGATAAATTTATGTAGAAAATTAAACTAAACTACTGGAATATTAATTAATTTATTTTGGCAAAAAGCAAACTTATATTTTTTCAAATAAAATTGCGAAAATATTGACTTATACTCACGTTCCCTCCCATCTAAATTTTGTAGACCATTAATTTTATCAACACACAACTTACAAACCAGTTTATCACCTAAAAGAACAACGTACAATCCTTCAACCTTTGATTCAACGCTGTCAATTTCAATTAGTGAGATTTAATTGGTGTCTAAGGTGAAAGAGTAATTTATTTGTAAAAATGATCTATTTCGAGTTTATTATGAAACTTTACGTTTTATGTGCCCCCAAACTAACATAAAGTCTGTCTTGAAATTCTGTCCTACCCCATATCAATCTCAATCTCCCTGGGGCTAGAACCAAAACTGTTTGATGGATTTGGTTTATTCTTTATATTCAGGTTGTATATAGTCGCACCTCAAGATATATATTTTATTTGTAATCCAGCCCTAAAATTAATGGCAGTTAAGTGACCGCTAATTTTTGAAGAATTGTTGATTTAAAAACCACTATTCTACTAATTTTGTTTAAGATTTGTATTTTGGTACTGATTTACAAAACAAATTATAATGTATGTTGATTTTACGAGAATAACATAATTTAAGGGTTTTTTAACTAAGGAAGACATTAGAAAATTTTAAATGTTTAAAAATTTAGTTTACGATTTAGTTTAAATTTGATATTTGGAAATGATTTTACGTTATAAATAAGAATCGGTTTTAATTTTTACAAATATAAATAATTTGAGGTTCATTTAAAAATTACTGGTCTTTGAAAAGTTTAATTATTTATTTAAAACGCTTTACAAATTTTTGTCTAAAAATTGTATTTAAAGAGCATTTGTTTTTTATTAACAAGATTATATGTTTGTTTTTCTGAGTAAAGTTTACTCAGGGGTAATTAATGATAATAATTTTTCTTAAATTTGGTTACAAACTATAATAGACTACATCAGAAAGTTTATATGGTTTTTTCATGCAATTAATTTTCTTAGTAGTCAAGCTAGATAGAAAAAACCTCTTTATTTTATTTCAGCAAAGTGTTTTACTACCCTATCACGTCATACGCATATGTACTAATTGCAATTATGTGTTAGGGATTAGGAAAGTTTAATTTAAAAGATGTGCACCCACATTTGCATGGAGGAAGGGTGGTAAACTATTTAGGAAAACGACCCTCAATACACCCACCGGGATTGGACCCCAATATCCTCATATAAGTCAGTCTAGTCCAACACAATATCAGCGCGCTAAATTATATAATAAATAATACATTTTATTCATAAGTAATAGCCGTTGTACATGTGTCTTTAAAACGCCTTCCTCGTAAGATAATAATTACTACCTCAATATTTATACTAAAATAAATATTATATTCAGATAGAACTTGTTGAATATCTACATCTACACTAATATTATAAAAAGGAAAGATTTGATTCTTTGTTTTTAGTTTGTAATGGATAAACTCAAAAACTACTGGACCGATTTTAAAAATTCTTTCACAAATATAAAGCTAAATTATCAGCGAGTAACATAAGCTATATTTTATTTTGAAAATTTAATTTATTCCTCATAAAAATGTCGATAGTCATTCATATTTTATGGTAGAGGTCTATGATGATTCTTCAATATGTGTGTTGAAAATAATAATGCGGGGAAAGGAGGGGGAGGGGGAAGGGTCTAGTTCTTTATATTAAGATACCAAATTATATCGATATATTCCTTGCTATGATTGAACTGGGAGTATCGATAATTCTCATTCTATACCACATTCTCATGTACAACTCCTCTGGTGAATATATAAGAGAAAGGTGGCAGAGGTACTCTTATGAAAAGGATGGGTGCTGGAAGAAAAGACAGGCGGTGCAGATAAAGCCCTTTGATCCTAGATCAACCAGAGGTCCACTATCCTAGTATTCAGTCTTTTGTGAGTTGTTTACATGTGCGAGAGGCTGGCTCATATCGTCTGTCTCATTCTACTGTCCTCTTCTTCTTATTTTTTTTTTAGAATAAAGAGGGATCTTTATAAAGGTACGATCCTTCTTTGCCTCCCACGAAGCTGGGTTCGTCCATATAGTCCACCGTTGGAGGAAGATTATATCAATAGGAATTGAATTAGGATAGGAAAGAAGATATGAATGAAATCAAAGTACCTTAGTTTGAGCATGATCAGCAATTGAATAAGATACAGCAATCACGTTATATATATATATATAGTGTGATTAAATTCTGACGTAACGCGGTGGTGGAACGGCGTTCCGGTACCTCTATTAAGGCAAACACGAAATTCAAACACAATCATATTATGATGAATTTTAAAACATTTTCTTCTGTTTTTAGAAGAAAATAATGGGTTAAAAAACGTATTTTGAAGCTAACTTAAAAAAAACTCTTGGGTGAGGGCAGACTCCCCTGGTAGTACTTTCCAGTACCTAAAATTTTAAAAATTAACCACTCTGTATATATATAACTTTTTTATTGATCTATTTTGCAACATCATGTATATATATATATATATTCATGTTGTTGCAAAATAAATCAATAAAAAAGTGATCAGTCCTTTGGTTTAAAAACAATGTTAGAATATGAAAGTGTAAGTTATAATTTAAGATGTGATGGAAAGTAATGTTAATTCAGGCTAAAGTTTTTGAAATTTTAATAATAGAATATAATGTTTTTGGCGAAAAAAAAAAAGTTTTTCATTTGATACATTTACTTTAATTCACTACACATAATAATCTCAATGATTCTTGGAATACTTGTCATGAGCTTAGAATCTGATTAAGAATTTTATTAAATTACAGAGGAACCTTTCAGAAAATTCTAGGATGCACATATCAAAATATTCAAGAGCTTATGAAATTATTATGTGTATAAAATCAAGCTATATGCATCTACTAAGGAAATATTTATTGTATCCAAAAATGTTTTTTTTATAAAAACTGCATTAACACGTGTTCTTTCCCATCATCTTTTAATACCCGAATCGGTGGACATGCATTCTAAATTCAAAGCTCATTTAGTCTATTTTTTTTTGCTGTGGGGGTTTTGGGCCTCAAATCCTAGCTGGGTACATTAGGGGATGATTCTTCCTAAATGGTTTCTCCCTCCCCCTTCATGCAAATAAGGGGATGTTTATAGAGTAAATTCATAATTCCTAGTCCCTAGCACATTAACATAATTAATATTAATTCTTATAATCCAAGTGAATGAAAAGATGCAGTGAGAAAAAAGCATGCATTGGTGGACACGTGTAGCAACTTTAAGGCTCAGTTTGGTTGGTCGGTGTCGAAGAACCCAGCTATTTTGAATCCGTGATTGGTTAACAGAGGGTGAATTTTAATAAGTGGTTTCTCACTCTCCCTCAACACGATTGCGAGAACATATCCTTTATTTTATAACTTGTTTATTCTTACTATATTAACGTAATTTAAATATGTTTAGCTTCTAGGGGTAGTAAGGTGCAAGAGAAAAAAAAAATGAAAGCTTTAATTTTCACTTCACACGTCATCCTACAAAACCATGCCTTCAAAAAACTTATATATATATCACAGCATCTTAGTACCCATTCGGGTTACACGCATATATACTAATTACTAAACATTGTTGGGATAAGAAGGGTTGAATTAAGAGGAAGTGAACCCATATTTGCGTGGAGGTCGAGCGGAAAACCATTTTAAGAAAAACCACACTCAGGATACTCGACTGAGATCGAACTCCAATCTACCGATCATCGACAGTCTTCTCTATTGTGAAATTGACGCCTTAAACCATGCGGCCACCGAATCTGGTGAACAAAATGTTGGTGCTAGAGATGTGTAAGATTGAATTTAGATGAAGTGCACCCGCATTAATGTTGGAATAATAAATCACAATAATTTGAAGAAAAGCCATCTAGGTACACACAGCCGCTTTTAAAATTCCAACCTCCACGTCACTAGTGAACGAGACTAGATAAGAATGACATACTTGTCCAAGCGACCACTGGTGCGGGCCATATACAGGGTGATCCGAAACTCTATGGACAAACTTTAATGGGAGATGGGGAACAAAAAGGCAAACATTCTTCGTTATAGTGAATGTATGTCCGCAAACATCCCCCTTGGGTGAGAGAGGGTGATGTTGGTAGATGAATGAAACTCAGAAAGTGTGAACAACATTACATGTCTGACAGCTTCGACGCATTGATTACCGTACATTTGCAAAGATGACAAAGCCCCATATGCTAGATGCATGTTGGCCATCTCAGAATCCATCAAATTCTCCGTTATACAATTATAAAGTCCACGTTACGAATGATGAAGGCGAAAATTGTCAATTTTATGCGCTCTCTATTTAAAAGGATGACGTCTGCAGACATACATTAATTAATTAAAATTAGCCATTCTGTGCAGCACCTAACAGCTCCCTTTATTACCAAAGGGTGACGTCTGCAGCCATATATTCATAAATGAAAAATAGCCATTTTATATGCCGCCCAAAAACGCCTTTTACCACCAAAGGGTGAATTCTGTGGACTTACATTTATTAATGGAAAAAGATTTGTTTTAATTTTCTCTATCTCCCATTAAAGTTTAAGTACAGAGTTTTGAATCACCCTGTAGATAAAAGTCACGTTACAAAATTAATTTTATCTCCATCAATTATAGCTGTGATATGTGCTACATAGTGTAGTAACTAAATGTCATAGAATACCAATATTAAATTTGATTTGATGAAATCTGTTTTACTCATCAAAGTTTTGAGTTCTTTTATGTAAAAACTTTTTATGGGATCACCAACAAGTCGACAAAAAGTTTTTACTTACAACACTACAACATTTTCACAAACTTTATGATAATATGTATTCAATAGAATATTATCTTTATCATAAATAAGAACTGAAGATGTTATAACAACAATAATAACACCGAAACATGGCATCGTAGAAGATTAAGATAATATCAAATAAGGCGAAGGGAATACAAAGATTAAAAAAATATATACATTTGTCATTACCCTTTACCAATTCAAAAATGAACATTATTACTAATATTTTATGTCAACAAATTATGGTTTTGAACTCAATCATCCAAGGTATCATAAAAAGTATTTAATTCGAATATTGACTTCACGTTGGAAATACTTCACTGACCCATGGTTTTTTTTTATTGAGGGGGGGAGGGGGTTAGCTTTCTGTTACCCCCCTTAGTGTGTATCACTCTTTGATGAAGGGCCACAAGTATTCCCCTATTCACGCGGCTCTTGATTTTAAAGGGGATCTCTGTTTTCCGTTACTTTTCAGAGCGTATGGAGTTATTTGTTTAATCCATTTTAAAAGCCAGGCGAAACTTTTTGCTTCCATTTTATTCCCACTCATTTGGTAATGGTCTCATTTTGAGATTTTGATTTAACATTTTTTGTACTATTTATATATTTGATTCGTTCGTTTACTGTAGTGTATGCAATTACTGTTTTTTATAAGGTATTTTATTGATTTAATATCCTTTGTGGAGATTTAGCTATGTTTTGTTTGTGAAAGGTGCTGATGAGCGTATTGTGTCGACAAGTCTCAAACACCAACAATAATATTAATAATAATAATAATTTGAATAATGTGTATACCCCGTGTGTGTGGTAAAGACATTATTGAAAATGTAAAATAATCCCCCGATAACAACTTTGAGTCAAATCACTTGAAACCACTAAAAAAAAAAGTCATCATTAAACTACCCAAAACGGAATTTTATCTCAAAACAAGTTTACAACGTCATGTCAAATACTCCCCAGATATAAATTTTAAGCAATATCATTGTAGTCATATCCAAAATAATTTTAATTTTTAAAAATCATTCATCTGCAAACAACCCTTTAACAAATGTTTACTCAAAAATATGTAAACAGTGGCATTTTTTTAATGTCAAATACTTGTAGCATGTCTTCTATATAAAACACATCTACAATCGTGTCAATGAAAAAATAAAATAAAGGGATTAAAAGAAGATAAATAAAACTAATATATTACTTTATAATAAAGCAGATATCAACTCACATGGACCGGATGTTAGCGGATACGATCAGCACGTGGTGGCTGGCCTTTCCGGCAGCGCCGACATTACTCAGTTTTCATCTTCGGACACACGTGGTTGAAAAGAAATATGTTCTCCCTCAAAACGACGGTCCTTCGAAAGAGCGCCACTATCCATGCGGAGACTCCTTGAAACTATTTCTACTCTATCCCCCTCTCTCCACTTTGACATCCATAGATCCTATCGTCCGGTTATTCTCCTAGGTAGATCCACGGTATATAACGAGCGAGCTCGAGACCCATATTATGGCATTTTATTGTAACTAATCGTCGAAGAAAGAACTTCTGCTCCAGTGTTACCAAATACTGATGACCATGATGTGTCTGGAGTCTGTTTCTCCACCGTGTCGTAGAAGAATTATACTCTAATTCATTAAGTATGGTTCAGTAGTTATACTTTTGATTGGTATGTCCATCAGACATAGTTTGTAGTGATGGAGATATTTGTTTGAGGTGTCTATCAGACTGTAGCTATAATTATGATTTATAAGTCCTTCAGATGTGTTTTTTTTTAGTCAGAGTGACTAATTATGTCATTAAGTTCTTCAGACGTGTTGTTTATAGTCAGTGAGACTAATTATATTTCTTAGTTCTTTAGACATGTTGTTTTTAGTAAGAGTGACTAATTATGTTTACTAAGTCCTTCAGACCGGTTGTTTATAGTCAGAGTGACTATCTATGATTTCTAAGTCCTTCATACGTGTTATATTCAGAGTGACTAACTATGTTTCTAAGTCCTTCAGACGTGTTGTTTATAGTCAGAGTGACTAACTATGTTTCTAAGTCCTTCAGACGTGTTATAATCAGAGTGACTAATTATGTTTTCTCAGTCCTTCAGACACAGTCTGGCTGTCCGTTTTTCCTATGTCCATCAGACGTAGTTTAAATACGAGGACTCTATACTTTATATATGTGTAGGACCAGGTGTTCAAGTTTCTCTATTCTCTGATTTCATAACTCTTTGATAAGACTTTAAGAGACAGTAATATATCATGATACCCTAAACGGCAGATTGACACTAGTAAAATACCCATTTGGAATTAAATCATTGTAGCCATTTGTAAAAATATGTCACGTTTAAAAAAATTGGTTATCATTAAATTATATTTAGACGATTTTTTACCCAAATAACAAATATACAGTTTTAATTTTTCATATCAAAAATTCTCAAGATTCCTATTTATAACCAAATCGTCAATACAATTTTTTTAAATATTTCAAGTTTTTATAAAAATCACTCATCATTATACTACCCTTAAATAAGTTAACTACTTTCGAGATATTTATAACTCTCAAAAATGTCCCGTCAGTAAACTACCCCTCAACGAATATTGCCCACAAACCAATTATACAGTGTTATTTGTCAAGTCATTCAAATTCTGGATTTGCATTTTAAACAAAATGCTTAAAGCTATTTTCTAAAAATTTGAAAGTAAAAAAAATTTACTCATCAATAAACTACCCTTAATTGAAGAGCTAGATAAAAATAAAAGTGGTATCGCCTTATAAAATATAAATATCAAGTTTGAACAAAATCCATCAAACCGCTTTGGATCCGTGGCCAGGGACAGACAGACAGACAGACAGACAGATAGACAAGGAGATGGGTAGAGTTGCAAAATTCACTTTCACGGGCTCGTGTTCATTTAATACAATTAAAATTTGTCATAATTAGAAGAGCGGTTATTTTCTCGATACCCAATACTTTCTCTTAAGAGACGCTTGATTATTTTAAGCAGTCATTTAATTACTTATAGGAAAAATTAAACAAAATATACACTTTTTTATCACCCCATCTTACTACCCGTTCTGGCTATTCCCCCTGTATAATTAAACTAATGGTTTTAGGGATTAGGAACGTTACATTTATAGGAAATATACCCGAATTTGCGTGGAAAGTTGAATTTAAAAAAACATCTTAAGTACACCTGACCGAGATTCGAACCTCGATATCCTCGTTATCAGTAGTGAAGTCTCCTGCTAGTGTAGCGCGTTAGACCATACGGCCACCAAAGAGCGTTCACTTTAAATTGATTAGAGAAAATTAATTTGATTTTCTTCAGACCCTCTGCTTTCAAAGTTATTTTATTCTCTCTTTTTATAATATGACAGCTCATATCTCATAAAAATAACTTTCCCAGATACTTTGGATTTTTTTAAACAATTTCTAAACAAACTAAAAGGATTAACTTTTTGTATAAAATCAAGAGTTACATTCCAAAGTATTTTATTGTGTGTTGAAGAAGCAATTTTTTTTTTTCCATCGTCTAAAACCACGATTGTTAAGTTTACTTGTCTAGGCCTGTCATAATAACTTTATACTAAAAAAAAATTTTTTTCCAGCATCACAGAAAAATTACAAGAGATATACTGTCCAAACAGTTTTTTTTAAAGTTAATTTGTTATCAAACTGTTTTTATAATATATTATTATTGGTGAATGTTTTATTTACTAAATGTATTCCTCAATTATTAGCCTACTAACTCTTATGGTTTGGTACGTTCTATAACGTATGTTGTCATTGTTACTTACTTACTCTATTACAGTAGAAATTGGAAAGTTCATTGCCACACTTACAAAAGTACGCCATTAACCCTTATCTTAAGCTAGTTCTATCCAGTCCACCTCATTACACCCTTTCACCCTATTCCTATCTAGAGCTAGTTATATCTAGTCCACCTTATTACACCCTATCTCTATCTTGAGCTAGTTCTATCCAGTCCACCTCATTACACCCTTTAACCCTATTCCTATCTAGAGCTAGTTATATCTAGTCCACCTCATTACACCCTATCACCCTATTCCTATCTAGATCTAGTTATATCTAGTCCACCTTATTACACCCTATCTCTATCTTGAGCTAGTTCTATCCAGTCCACCTCATTACACCCTATCACCATATTCCTATCTAGAGCTAGTTATATCTAGTCCACCTTATTACACTCTATCCCTATCTTTAGCTAGTTTTATCCAGTCCATCTCATTACACCCTATCTCTATCTAGAGCTAGTTATATCTAGTCCACCTCATCACACCCTACCTCTTTCAGGTCCATTATAATGTTATCCTTTCATCTGCGGCCAGGTATTCCCAATGATCTCTTCCCATTGGGTTTACCAGTCAATACCTTGAACACGGCTTTAGAATCGCCCATTCACGCTTCACGCCCTACCCCCCCTTAATATACGATACTTTATTATCCTAAAAATATATTATAATGAATACAGGATATGTAACTATTCATTATTTAACCTTATCCATTTCCCAGTAGCCTAATTTCTTTATAATTGCTACATGTTATTTTAAAACTAGGTAAGATTTCATTTTTCATGTATTTTTGATTTTTTATTAACATTAAATTGTGCAATGTAATAAGTTGATAAAATATTTCCAAGCACAAGTGTGTGTCTGCACAAATAGTAGTTTCAAAGTCTGTTAAAACAGGAAAATTTAACTGAATTATATAACTTTTGATGGACGGTCTGTAGGTTGAGTCGATATTTTCTGGACAAGCTGACGATTCAACTCAATTACAAACTTTATAAATATATCCCGTCTGGGCTACATCATTTGTAGCTCGGTATTGGAAAAATTAGCCAGTACTAATGAACCGTTGCTCTAGGGATGCCCGAATGTACTAATCGTACAATCTTTCAGTGGGGGGAGGGGGGGGTGCTCTCCATGTCCCCATGAGATGAGAGTATGCTGATAGTGAGTATGAGGATGATAGTGAGTATGAGGGGGATAGTGAGTATGAGGATGATAGCGAGTATGAGGGGGATAGTGAGTATGAGGGGGATAGTGAGTATGAGGATGATAGCGAGTATGAGAGTGAGGAACCAGTGAAAAAACATAAACCAACTTGTGCTTAACTAACCAAACCCTGTTGACCGTTGGGGTGATTCCTCTCTAAGTATAAATACACAAGGTACCAGCCGAGAATCGAACACGAGACGCCTACTCTAATAGCCAGGTGCACTGTCCATTACACCACGGGGTCGGTTAGCTATAAACTGAACTACAAGTATATTTAAATAATATACAAGACTTACTAAAATCAATGATTACTTATACATTATCTCGCTTCGCTATCAGCCTTTAACTATATATTCCATGATACGGATTAGGAAGGTGGAATGAATACTAAATGTACCCGCAGTGACGTTAAGGGAGACTTATAGAACATTTATTAGTATGCTGGGCTGGTATCCTCATCACTTGTAAACCAGATCTAAACTATATCTCTTCTGACACCACATGATTATTATGATCATCATCACATCATCTCATTGGGACGAAAATTAACCGCACCTACATTATTATTATTATTATTATTATTATTATTATTATTATTAGCACCGCGTCTTACTACCCGTTCGGGTTATACGCACCTACGCTAATGTGTAATGGTAGGGTGATTGTGAGATGAAAATGGAGGAGCTACAGTTTAACGTGGAATCCGAACCACGGTGGAGGCCTGGCATTCCCCACATTCACAAGATGTCTGGTCAGAGGTGAAGGAAGAGTTTGGTAATCAGATAAATCTTTGCCGGGACCGAGGATCAAACCCCGGTCGCCAGCATAGAAGTCTGACACCTTACCCCTAGACCACCAGGTCACCTACAACCGCACCTACACAGTGTTCCAATCTCAGAAGATGGTTACATGTCCGCCACTGCCGGTAGAATACTAGGAAAGTCAAGCTGACCAACCCCGGTGGAAAAGGAAAAAAATAAATCGTCATCATTTTGATGCCATATGGCATATTCCTTAGGAAAAAGTAGAACACTATTACCATTTTACCGTTTTATTATTATTATTATTAGCACCGCGTCTTACTACCCGTTCGAGTTATACGCACTTACGCTAATGTGTAATGGTAGGGTGATTGTGTGATGAAATGAAAGACCCACAGTTTAAAGTGGAATCCGAACCACGGTGGAGGCCTGGCATTATCGTTTTATTAAAGTGATTGTAGACACCTGATAATATTTTTACATTTATTTAGGCTTTGTTTTTTATACAAATCTATCATGAATTTATTCACCGACATTATTTTAATTTTAAATCTTCTAACACCCATACATTTGTATTTGACATAAAGATATATATATAAAAAAAATCACATAAAAATAGAAAACTAAACTCGTGAAATGGGGTAGAACACATAAATCAATTTGTTCACTACCGAGTCTATGGCATCAAGAATCAGACAAATTGGCAGTTGAAAGGTTAATAACACTTTTTCACAAAAGCTTTTCTTGAGTGAAATAGAAAAAAAAACCCAAACAGATCGTAGCGCATTCACTCGCCATAATTCAACTTCAACAGTTTCGAGACTTGAACCATTTTCTATTCTCCCTTCCCTCTGCCCCTTCTCTCACCCTTCTATACCATGTCGAAGAGATAAATTGTCGACCATACTTGGGCATTATTCTCTACTATCTTTCTCTCACTCAAGTCTTTTTTTTTTTGAACCGAACTCAAACGAAACAAATATATTTTAAGTCTAAAGTCTTGCACATTATAGACTTAGCACACAACAGTAAGCTTCAAACGTAAAAAGGTACTAGAAAAGAACCCAACCAAACAGTCGGTAAAACTAAGCTTACTGGTTTCACGCCATTAGATACCAGAGTTGTGGTCAATTTTTCACCAGAGTTTTTACCAAAGAAAGAGAGAGATAGAGATACCCCTCGCCTCTAGTGGTCCCCACGGGAACTATTACCTCACGCGGAAGAACACGAGAAAGATGGAGTGTTGCTAGACTTGCTGTAGGAGTAACATGGAGTCAGGCGGGCGGCGGGTGCCTGGCTAGCTTTTGGCCCTTTAACGAGACTAATCAATTATTATCACCCTCCCACTACTCTATTTTTTTTGTTTGTTTCTTTTTCAAAAGGGTAGAGAGAGGATATATATATAACTTCACGTATGTGAAAGGGGAATAAAGAAAAATGCTTCCTTTTTTTCTCCCCGTTAAGTTCAAACTTCTGTCCTGCGATATTGTAGCCGTTAAAGAGGAACTTTTGGAATACTTGACACACCGGAGAAGGTAGAAATTGGTACAGTTGTTTACAAAATAAATGGTAAAGTATAGTCTAGGTAGCTCATCTAAAATATAACCGATGCAGTGATCATCACGCCTGGCTACAAGCCTAAGAGATCACGGGCTCAATACCCGGTTGGTGCTTTGATTATTTCTCTCGAAAGAGGAACTACGCCAACGGTCACCAAGGTTTGGTTAGTTAAGGTTAAGTATTTCCACTGGTTCCACACCCTCACACGCACTATCAGCATCATCTCATCTCATCGGGAAATGAAAAGAGCCTCCACGGAAAGGATGTACGATTAGTATATTCGGGCGTCCCATGGGTAAGGGTACATTATTATTAATAATAATAATAATAATAATTAGCACCGCGTCTTACTAACCGTTCGGATTATACTTTTTAAGTACTAATTACGCTAATGTATTAGGAATTGGGAAGGTTGGATTAGAGGAAGTGAACCCGCATTTGCGTGGAGGGAGAGTGGAAAACCATTTAGGAAAAACCACCCCCAGTTCACCCGACCAAGATTCGAACCTCAATCTCCCCGTCCTTAGCAGTCGAGCTCAACACGACTAGCGCGTTAGCCAACTACGCCACCGAGGCGGGTGGTACATTATTACTGGCTAAACCTTCCACAAACTGGGCCACGAATGACGCTTAGATGTGCAATATTGTATTAATATATATAAGATCTATGTTTCTACTGTTTTCTTGTACGTGTGTGTACCTAATCAAAGAGACGTCTACTATATAATCCGTTAGACCCGCAACAGTGGGCATGCGGAAAAAAAAAGTACGGCTCTCACTTTTTTTTCTTCTTCTAGTTTTTCGATGATGCATGACGGGAAGACTGGTTTTTGAATATCGGGTCTGTGTACAAGATATAATTTCTACCAAATAGTTTACAACCCTCTCTTCATGTAAAATTATATTATAGTTTCTTTATCTCTTTACCGTTAATGTCGCTAAATATCTGGATAGCATGGACGGGAAGTAAGACGTGGGCCACTATAATCTATGAATGCCAGGCCTCCACCGTGGTTCGGATCCCACGTTAAACTGAAGATCCTCCATTTCATCTCACAATCACCCTACCATTACACAATAGCGTAAGTGCGTATAACCCGAACGGTTAGTGAGACGCGGTNTAGCGTAAGTGCGTATAACCCGAACGGTTAGTGAGACGCGGTGCTAATAATAATAATAATAATAATAATAATAATAATAATAACAATAAATAGAAACTAATCTATTCTAGTCAAATTTGTACCTTTTACCCCTTAATTTATGTTAAGATTTGATGTTTTATGTGTTGTAATTATTTGAATATCACATTAAGATATATATACTTACATATTGGTTTAGTGGGATATGGTCATGGATATACCCATGGTTTTTGCAGATTTTATCATATTAAAATTCCCTATCATTATTATTTTTTTAAATAAAAGTTTCCATATACAAGATGTTATACCATTTTTGACAATTTAGAAAGGTTTCCCTTAAAAATATATATATATTTCAACCATCTTAAATTTGTTTAATACCTTTACGTCTCCGTAGTATTTTTTTTGGTAGAGAATATTATTTAGGTAAAAATTAGTCCCACATAGCTTCAAAACATAAATATATTCACAAAATATTTATAAAACAGTTCCGTTTCAAAACGATCAAAATAAAAATCTATAAATAAATACATTATTCTTACCAATTTTTGACTTTGAAACTCTCTTATACTAGTATTGTGAATTTGAATATATAGTACAAAAGTATAATACTTTATTCCTGCCAACCAAAAGTGAAACGATGAAAACTTTTAAAATATGCTAGAAAAAAAAAAATTCTCACCACAGTAAAAATACCGAAAATGAGCTTTTTTTCCTTCTGTTTCACACTACATTCAGTTTTCATATACCGTTAAATGGAGTGGAAAGCATAATATTCCATTTCCTGGAAAAAATACGTTTTCTTCTTGTCGTATCGCGATTCTCTGAAAAACAACAAATTGTTTAAAATGTCAAGGATCATGTTTTGTTTTTGTTTTCAACTACATTATATAGGATATAGATATAAATATTGGATATTTATATTAATTATTAAAACATTTTATTCATGGATTTATTTCGATTTAAGTATATATATTTGTGTAGTGATTATTACGTATATTTGATAAAAATAGAAAGTATTTTTTATATAAAAATTGAGCGGTATGCTTACTTGAGAACTTTTTTAAAATTATTTCATCTACCGGAACCTTCAACCTTAAAGTCCAATTTTTAAAAGGAAGAGCTTAATCTGACATCTAGAAAAACTAATAGTTCTACTTTCACGTATCCATACGTCAAGTAATGTGATTTGCTGCTTTCACTATTGTTATATATTATCAATATATATATATATATATATATATATATAAATAAGATTAATAAAATATTAAAATGTTATCAATTTTAGCCACAATCAAGGTAAAGGTTTTTTACTGAAATACTCTTAAAAAGAAAATTGTAATAAATATAATATCATATTAGTGGATGCATGGTAATACGTTAGCATACTGGTCTAGTCTACCAGTGACTGAAATATGGGGTTTTCCACTCTCTCTACACTAAAATGCCGGTACACTTCCTCTGTATGGTATCTTACTCATTTCTACCCCAGTAAATAATATTTAAACAACCCTGATAAGTTAGACACGGTACCCCTTTTTTATTTATATAATTTTTTGTTTGGGATATCCGTATATTCATACCAATAAGGTAAGTATTAGAAAATTATCTTTAAGAAGAAATGTACCCATATTCGAGGAGAGGGAGATCTAAACTCCATTTAAAGAAAACTCACCCCTTCACACCTCACAGAGATTAAAGCTTCTACTTACTACTGAAAATTTTATTAAAGTTATCACAATAAGTTGTATAATGTATACAATGGATTATATATATATATTATTCTAAGTATTTGGAACAAATGAATTAAAAATGAAATAAAATTAATTTGATTTTAACAATAGTCTATAAGATAAGAAAAAATTTATATAGGTTAATCTACAGTATTTTTAAGCTAGGACAAAACTTGATATGAAATAAAGTGAAAATTATACATATATATGATGTAAAAGATTTTTTTAGCTTTACAGTGGCAATTATGTATATTTTTTCTTACTTACCAATGCTTTGAATTTAAATGAAGTCACAATAAAAAAGGAAAAAAAATATTTTTGGTTATAAAATAAACTACAGCAAACAAAAATAAATTTCATTAAATTTGGTAAATAATTTTCATTAAATTTGGTAGAATACTTAGATATTTGAACGCAAGCTCTGAGCTTAAATTTGAAACATTAAACTCAGAACAATTTTCCTTACGGAGAGAAAATGACTTCTGCGTTGAATTACCCTCATACAAGTTGGCAGTGAGTGAGTGATTCGCCAAAACGAATGCATTTTTTTTCTGTCACAAAGAGATTTTGTATGTGACTAGAATATAAAAGTTGTTTTGGACGATTTGAAGGGTAAGGGTAATCTGTTAAATTTATAATTCTTTGAACTAAAAATAAGATTAGAAAATAAGTACCTTTTAAAGTGTATCATTGCCCTTTTGTTTCCACTGGTTGATACATTTACTGTACTGTAATCGTAATATATATGAAAAACTGATGTGACTAAAACATTTATAGTTAAAACAGTCAGTGACCTGGTGGTCTAGGGGGTAAGGTGTCAGACTTCTGTGCTGGTGGCCGGGGTTCAATCCTCGGTCCCGACACAGATTTATATGATTACCAAACCCTTCCTTCACCTCTGACAAAGACATCTTGTGAATGTGGGGAATTTCAGGCCTCCACCGTAGTTCGGATTCCACGTTAAACTGTAGGTCCTCCATTTCATCTCACAATCACCCTACCATTACACATTAGCGTAAGTGCGTATAACCCGAACGGGTAGTAAGACGCGGTGCTAATAATAATAATAATAATAATAATAATAATAATAATTAAAATACACAGTTATAAACATTTTATACCGAGTTAAGACACATATTAAGCGTGATACTTGTTTATAAAGAAGCTTAGTCCAATAGGAATCCGGCAGCGTCATGTCACTAAGACATCCTATCTACCTATATTTAATATCTACTGAGACTACACATATAGTTTAAGGTTGGAATGTAGGGAACACTTAGTAAGGGAAGTGTTTTAGTAGTTTTTGTATTATACATTTTTTTTTTGTTCAAAATAAATCAAATAATTCTCCAGTAGAACCATGAAGTTTAATTTTCTTCACATGGTAACCTCAACAGTTGTTGAATAGGCCCCTCTGTCAAGGATGTCCTGGAATTGAATGACAACTTTTTCTCTTCATTTAAAATGTTTTGTCATCTAATGCCTCCATGCTCATGACAGAGATTCAACAACTGTTGATATCACCACGTGAAGAAAATTAAACTATGTTTCAAATGGTGTGATAGTATAGTTATTCTAGTAAAAAACAAAGTTTCGCATATAGAACTGTAAACACACTACGTTTAACTATTTTTCCCTACAGCCCCACCTTAAGGATTTGGAGTCGCATTACACTTGTTCGCTTCTGATAAGAAGAACGGGGTTCAAATTAAGGTGAGGTGCACTGAGGGTGGTTTTACTAAACGTGAATATTTTATATTTTTCTTTTCTGTCATTTTCTCTTACTCTTTCAACGCCAGTGGCAGTGCATTTAATCAAAGCTAGCCTCCTCATGTATATCCTTATATTAGAAGGCTAATATACGTTCCAGTAGCCGTATAATTTAAGGCGTCATACTTTTAATAAACTAGGATTCCGATGATTGGGATATAGGGGTTCAAATTCTGTTTGGGTTTACTGAGAATTATTTTTTTGTTCTTTAGCTCTCCATCTACGTACATACAGGCACTTACTTCATCCCTAGAACAATAGCGTAGTTAGTTTATTTGCCTATAGCTAGGATGGGTGGTAAGATGTGGTGACCAAAAAAAAGCTACGAAATTTGATGATGTTAACTAAAAAAAAAATCACTGTGAATTCTGTATTTAATGAAGAATAAATTAATAAATCACCAATCATAAAATATACACATAAATATGTTAAAATGAATTTAACTGCACATAAATAAAAGTGAGCTTGACCTGCTTCGGTGGTCATGTGGTCTTGGGTGTCACTCTCATATTGGACTCGACTGCAGATGACAGGGAGATGTGGTTTTAATCCTAGTCGGGTGTCCTGAGGGTAGATTTCCAAAAGGGTTTTTCGCTCTTCCTCCTAGCGAATATGGGTACATTTAATCTAAATTCAACCTTCCTCATTTCTATATCATTAACGTAACTACACGTATAGCATGTAAAGGTAGTAAGACGTGGTGATAAGAAAATAAAAAATAATCAAAAGTTCTAATCAAACTTTAATAATACTTTTATTTCATCTTTAGATTTTTTTGTTCAAAAAATAAAAATCAAAGGAATCACGTTTGGGAATTCGGAATGTCTTTTACCTAAAGAATAAATCGTAAAATAGTGAACAGGAATTTCATAAACAATCTTTCACCCCTACCCACCACCTTTTTTTACCTTCCCCCCTATTCACCCTAACCCCCAACCAAGGTACCACAAAAGAAAATTGAAAAATTCTCCTTTAAA
>CABFOV010007776.1:0-19083 GCA_902141375.1 Timema poppense
ATTTTTGAAAAAAACCTAGTTCACCCGACCGAGATTCGAACTTCAATCTCCCCGTCCCTGGCAGTCTAGCTCAACACGGAATAGTGCGTTAGCTAACTAAGCTACAAAGGCGGGTGTTAGCAATTTCACCTCTTCTTACAAAACCATTGTTATACAAATAGGTATTATCTAATCAAGGAAACACTGTTTATGCAAATTATTTTTAAGTTAAACAGAATCAAGACTAATCTATACAAAACTTTCGACATACATCATGCAAATAAATATACTACAGGGAGCATTTCAATAACTCAGGTTTTGAGGTAATAGTAGTAATAAAGTGAAAGACAATTAGTGTCAAGTGAAGGGTTTTACCTGATCAGGATATAAATGGGGTGAGGGAAGTGGAGTAGAGGGGCTTACAGGAAGATGGAAAGATAGATAATGACAAAAGGGGTTTGGGGTGGAGAGGAAGAGGTGGTTCGAATAACAGACCCATCAAGCGGAAAACAGCTGAACTTTTTCAACAGTTTATACATGATTTAATTTTAAAATACAAAATTTTGCTTAAATTATTGTATTATAAATATTCATCGTGTATGATAGAACATTATCTTATCCTCTATAAAAACATGATAACTTCAAAACTATATTCTTGTATTTAATGTTTGATTTAATTTTAATTTAATAAAAATTGTGTATTATTGTAACTAAGTAAATATTAACTTGTAATATTTTTTATTAATATAGTTCAAATTAAATTTACAAATTAAATAGAATGCGAAAAATCGCATGTTGTTATTATGTATAGTTTTTGAGAAAACGGCTATACAACTTTATCGTTCTTATATAGTAGGCGTCCATCCGAATCTTAAAGAGAAAGTTGACAAATAATATCTGTGGGTTGGGTTTTGTGGAGGGGTACGTAAGCGATAGCAGAGTTTTTGGCAGGACATCGCTGAACTAATTCAAACAAACTTTGGCACAAAATTACGTAAGTTATATGTGGTATTTTAATTTGAAAAAAATACTTACCTTTCTTTGAGCTAAAATTTATTGTTTATATAGAAATAAATTTACCCTACTCACAACGTAAAAATGCAAAACTTTGCATCACTTTAATAAATTAATCAATAGGATTTTTTATAATATCTTTCTTTAGAAACATAGAAATTTATTTAAACTACAAAATAAAAAATAATACGTACTCCTGATGATATTTCACAATCCTGGAAAAATGAACCAAAGCAAGTGTTATTTTTCTCTTTTCTCAGCCCAACAGTCCCACCTTCATGCAGACACTGGCCGAGGGAGCACTTAACAAAAAAAACCAACTCATTTTTATAAATTCATGACTAGTACTTTACCAACGGGGTTATTAATGGCTTAATAAATGAAGAAATGTTGGGAAGGGCAGTTTTATAGGAAGTAGACTTCAGTTCGCTTGTAGAAGGGTTGATAAAACCTGTTTAATAAATTACATGGTCAAAACCAGTGTCCGATATTCAAAACTTGACCTTCCCATCACCGGTAACCCAGTAATGTAAAATACCCTTAAACTAATTTAATCCATAAAAACAAGTGAAATACAAGATGAAAAAAGGGCATAATCCATCACAATTTGAAATATTCGTGTATTTTTTTATCAATCAGTTGGTAGCTGAAGTGTAACTTTACCAACTGTGCAGAAAGAATACGTATCTTCCCCACTTGAACATGGTTTCTCTGCCCGTTGAACTTATGGAAGTTTCCTGAAAGATGCAGAGTAGGCATATAAATAAACACAGTGAAAAGTACGGAATGTAACAAATCGGTGACTTCATCAACACATTTGAAATTTTAAAAAAACATTATGATGAAACATGTAAATCTTATATTCTGTAAATCGAAAAATGACACTAGACACGGGAATCTAAGCCGGGACCTTTGGTTTAGTACGCCAATACTCTAACCACTGAGCTATCCATGCATCGTCCCGTGCCCAGGGTCACTCTTCACTCATATTTTAAGGCAGGGTCTATGAGGGACGTGCATAAATGATAGCTTAGGCTAGTTGATTCTTAAATATGCAATCCCTTACAATTACAATAATTGTACAAGGGGCAGCAATAATCCAACTACCGAGTCAATGGTGGCTGCGTTATCTGATAGCTCGTGATACTAATAAGATCACACATTTGTAGCCAACTATTTCCGCACGTCCATCATAGACTCTGCCTTAAAATATGAGTGAAGAATGACCCTAAGCATGGGACGATGCCTGGATAGCTAGGTTGTTAAAGCAATGGCGCACTAAAACCAAAGGTCCCGGGTTCGATTCCCGTATATAGGTGTCATTTTTAAATTTTTAGAATAGTATATCTAGATAGCGTAATTCTCACTAAAAGCGTAAATAATAGTTTTCCTATTTGATTCTTATGTAAACCTTATCTTGATGCAAGACTTGTTATCAAGCAGCTACACTCTCTGTTTTTTTTAAAGATTCCTGAATATAAAGTTAATAATGATTTCTTTCGAATATATTTCAGAGCGCATGTTATTTATGCTTTTGGCCGGCACCATTATTTGTCACAGTCCTAAGAAACCCATTTGAAACCAAATTATCATATCCATTTTTCAAGTATTTCAACTTTTTGAAAAATCAATCATCACTAAACTACCTATAATTGATAATTTACCCCCAAAACAAGTATNGGTGCAGAGCCTCCCAACGGCCACAGCCAACGATAAATTATGAATATTAAATGCCTCTAAAAGATCTCTGGAGTGAATTATTGTGGCGATTGTAAGTGGGAATACATAGTAATTTTAATTTGTTAATATTTAAACACCTCCCTCCATGTCTGAAAGTTTACTTAATTCATACTTTTGATAGATATAACCATTACTTATAAAATAACATAACAATATAGTAAAATGTTATAATTGATAGCTAAATAGTATGTTTGTAGTATTCTAAAAGGTTCTTTGTAACAAAATCCTACTACAGCTGGTTAAGTGACACTTTAAATAAGTTCACAATTAATTATTTAGATATAAACTTTAGGTAAAAACAATGTAACCAGAGATACATTTTTAAGAAAAGCAGTCTTAGTATTATTAAAGAAAAAAGGTGCATATATGTGTAAATTTATATCTGGTCTTAAAATGGGATAGAATGGAACATGAGCTAAGCCAAATATGTACTATTTTATTTTAGAAATAAGTTTTTTAAGCTAAAACAAATAAAATATTACACCTCCCCCCTCACGCACCTATTCAGCCCTCCCAGCTAATGAACTCGTCCGTTTCTTGACTCCCTTTGCCACTTAGGGTACAATGATTGTGTTATCTTGTTTCAGAGCCCCTTCCTACTGAGACCTCGGCCCCCAGGCCCCCTGGGCTGCCCGTGAAACGTGGGCCCGGCAGACCCCGACTACGCCCTGTGGGGGGGCCAGCTCACCAGGGGGCCCGAGGCCCATCCAGGCCCCGAAAAGCCCCTCGACCTTTGCCTGTTCCCCTGCGCTCCTCGTCTGGAGACAAGATCAGCAGGCCTTTTGGCTTCTACACTCAGCAAGGGCCTGGACCCTCTCCGGGCCCCGCCGCCGCCCATAATCCCGGGCCCGCCTCGGACTGATCGAGGGCCCCAGCCAGAATATTAACCTACCCGCGGTCACAATGAGTCAATGGAGGATTGAAATCTACGTCCGATTACGCTCTTCTCGCGCTTTTGATGGCACGTAGTTCGTACACGCCGTTTGAAATAAAAGTTTTTGCTATGATAATAAAAATGGGAAATACGAATTGATCTCTTGACAATATTTAATAAAGGATTATTTAAATTCTTCGTCGATATCTTTATGTGCAACCACAATTTTGTTGTACTAAATAAACCATTTCGTTATAATTATTTTAATTAATTTTAATTATCTTCAATCAGTTTCGACGAATATGGATGTCAACTAAAGACCTGAGAAGTTAGAGTGTAGCGAACTAGGAGTAGTCTGGTTTCACAGCACCCGTTATTGTAAACTTGGTTTGCCCTGAAAGGTAGCAAATTGCCTTACTTGTTTCCACCATGGTGCAGTTCATGCTGTCAAGGTAATATTGTTAGATTTCACGGTAAACGGGGTATAAACACATGATTGGTGCTATCGTCTTTCACCGTAGAGATATGGGTGTTTAGCTCACTAAATAATCAACTTAGTAAATTAGTGAAATTAAATAAATGTATCTAATGAGCTTTTTTTTACTGTGTATATATAAAAATTATAATAAAATTAAATAATTCACTCAATGAAATTCTCTACAAATTTAAATTATAAATTGATTTTAGGCTAGACACTACTTTTATATATGTTTTAAGAAAGTGGAAATTCGGATTGGTAAATCTATAAGTGTGTTATATTTCTTAATAGGTTGATTATATTTCTATTATGTTTATTAAAAGTGACTGGGTTTCTTATTGACCTGATAAACGTTTCAACAGGTTGCTTTTATACTCTTGAACTTTATATAGCCCTAACTCTCGTTTTAGCCCATGAACCATGTCATAGTTTCTGTTAGTGAACAACAAAATAGAATTAGTAGCTTTCTTGGCTCTTACTTTTTTCTGGTGGCAATAAGAATGAGTGTTTTTGATGTGGCGCATCCAAGAATTTACTTGTGTGTGTGTGTGTGTGTGTGTGTGTGCGTGCGTGCATGCATATTAAAGGGGGGTGCACATATTATTATACAAGGGTTGGCAACTTTTTTTGATACCGCTTGACCACATGCTCTACAAAAATATTGTGGGATGGTTGGAGAAAGTATCAAACAAAAAAATCTCAACTTTATATTTGTTTCATATTAATTACTAATTGGTTATTAGTCTATTTTTACGAACCCATTTGTTTGTTTGATAAATGTTTTGTGGGCCAGATAAAATCAATCGCTGAGCCGGATTCGGCCTGCAGGTCATAGGTAGCCGACCGACCGCTGTTATAATTTATCAAAACTATTATTTTTGTCTTTTTTTCCAATTGGATAATTTATAAGGTCTTTTAATGTGAATACTTTTTGAATATTAAGTCTTAAGTTTGGTCAAATTTATCTTATGCTTTCGGCTCATTTTTTATGTTCAAAAGCCCCTTATATAGCTCTATTTATGTTTGAATCGTTTATTAAAATTATTGGCGATCTTGGGAAATAAATAGGGCAGATTGCCCGTCTGTCCCCAAGTCCTAGGGGTATTCATTAATAACTAACTTATTATTAGCACCGCACCGCATCTTGCTACCCGTTCGGGTTATGAGCTCTTACGCTAATGTGTAATGGTGGGGTGATTGTGAGATGAAATGGAGGACCTACAGTTTAACGTGGGATCCGAACCACGGTGGAGGCCTGGAATTCCACACATTCACAAGTTGTGATTAATACACATCTTGTCAGAGGTGAAGGAAGGGTTTGGCAATCAGATAAATCTATGCTGGACAGAGGATTGAACCCCGGACTCCCAGCACTGAAGTCCGACAATTTACACTTAGGCCGCTAGGTAACCAATAACTAACTTAATTTGTGTGGACAGGTTTTAAAAACAAATATTAGGGAGCATAAGTAAGCTTCTAAAACTCTTTTGACTTGCATAAAAAATAGTCAAATTGTTTTCTTGTTGTGATATAATAATCTTAAGCTAGTCTCCATCCAATACCTACTAAACCTTTTTAACTAATGGCTTTTTAGCGATCTGGTGCTATTACTCGTTATTAATTGAAATATTTCTAATATATATTCTCCATGTGTCCAAATTGTCACCACTTCTCTAAATCAACAGTCTAAGGGCGGGAATTTTATAATGAGGTGGGGAGAGGGATGTATGATAATGTCAGTCTTCATAACAACAATACTCGTAATATTGCTTCACTAGATAGAGTTAGTTTAGTTGTCTACATCTACCTCAACAGTTTTTAAACATTGGTCATGGGTATCGTAGAATTTGACCTGGTCTTTTACCCTTAATGTTCAAATGACACTCTACACTGAGAAAATAAATAACTCTTGTGCTTATTATATGAATAGAACTAAACTGATCACATCTACCGAAGCAATACTTTATTTATTTTGTCCAAAAATAAATTTATATAGTAAAAAGATACAAATTAAAACTAATTTCAATTAATATAAAGTAAGCACTAAGGTGTAGATAATTTTAATTACAAAAATGTTCGTATGAAGACCACAATTCAATTAATTTAAATTAGTTGAAAAATGATACCGGGTCAATTGAACCGGGAATCGTTGGCCTAGCGTGCCTATTTGATTAACCTGAGCAAGAGATGAATCCTGGATAGCTTGATGGTAGAGCATTGGTTCGCCAAGTAACAGGTCTCAGGTTCGATCCCCTTTCCTAAGTTGATGTTCACAAACATAGTGGTTTAAAGTGATGTTACCTTCCATCTCATAGCAATGTTTGTTTTGTTTAAGTTTGCAGCAACCAGTGCTACTTGTTTCTTTTTCTCTTTGCTTCATGTTTCCCCTCCTCTCTTCCCCTTCCAAACACCCCTCTCATAATATGCATATAATAAAGGTTCACTGTGTAATGGGCACACCAAGAGCCCATGGCACGTTGAACATATATTATTTCAACCGACTTGGATGTGCAAATTAAAAACTACAAAAATGAATTCTATGGTAACATAAAATTGGTTTTATTTATAAGTCAAATAGTCTACAAAGCTTGCACAGGAGTTAAGTTTTTTAAATAACATTGATTTTTGCTAGAAAATATTGAATCTCCCTTATAACTTCCATAGGATTCATGACCAATTCATAAAGAAGATTGTACTATGACTTTGTGCTATGTTAATTTGTCTTAGTTTGATAAATTTGTAACTGAAATTCATTTGATATTATACCCTTAGGGCTACATATTGACCCTGCCCCATCAGGAGTGGTTGGGAAGACGGGTTGTTTAGTTCGGTCCCATGTTGGTCCACACACTCTATCCCGATTGTTGTGGCTTTTCACTAAGCATATATGTAAATGTTTTCTCAAGTAGAATGAAAATCAAGTGATGGAGATTGTATTAAACAACATACTCCTAACCGATCCTAATTCAACCTAAGCTTTGACACATCACAACGATAACCCAAAGCAAGCCTAACCTAATACTCGTATAAAGTACAATACTACCCTAATTCCCTGCAAAATAAGGTGAAAAGATTTTTGGTTGGTTCATGGAGCTGAATAGTACTATGTCTGGGGCCAAAATAGTACTGCCAAAAGATTGGTGGGGCCGAATTCGTATCTCCCCACCCTTGGGGTGAACAAAACCTATTTATATAACACATGACATGTGGCCAAATAAAATAAGAAAACTAATAATATTTATTGTAATTGTTTTTAATGTTATAATTTCAAAAATAAATTACTTATCAGTTCATGTGTTTATAAAACTTATTATACCTATACATCCCTTCTTGAATTATTGTTTTATTTATTTTTATGTATTTCATTTAAAGCTATAGATTTAAAGTAAACTGCTGGATTCTCTTCTTAAAACATACATAGACTACAACAAAACTACATATTTTTTATTAGGCTGACTCATTTTGTGCACTTTCTGAACCAACTATTATATCAGCTCTTGAATCACAAACTAATTTAACTCTATAACAGACACAACACTTAACCCCTGGCCGTTAATTTATCACCATTTAAGAGTGAACCCTAGTTTCATCAATTTTATATTTCAACCAACCTATAAAATTTGGGATATTACAGTAGCACAGTTGGTAGCGCTGTTTTGGCTTATTGAGAGGATCCTGACCTGTGACCTGATTTGGTTGTTTGAGGGCACTGGGAACAGGATATTTTTGAGTTGTGACTTGTAATGGAGACCATATTGCTTTTAGAACTAAAATGGCGATGGGGATGGGATCATCTATCATTTAATCCTGTGTTGAATAAAACCAGGGATAGTAAATACTCGAGTTTACAGACTTACCAAGTGCATCTAGCAGTTGGATTGATCCTAAGGAATTAATTTACACTGGCACTCAAAATGTCTGACAATGGATAAGCCAGCACTATTGCCATATTGAGGGAATTTACTCTGAAAAATGATTGGTCTCTTTACAAACCTATGACGAAGAGTTTTTTCGGCTCTAACTGCATCAAGAGTGAAACTAGAACAGGGTCCATTTCTCAATACTTCGGAAGAAGATGCTTTTAAATTAATGAAAAACTTAAGCACACCAAAAAATCCAAAAGAGTTGAAATCTGATGCATTTGTTGATACATATTTTCTGACAGTGAGTCTGTTTTTGCTGCTAGATTTAAGTTTTTCAATGCTAGGAAAGAACACCACGGGAATATAAATGAGTGGCTGGCAATAATACGTGGATTGGCGGCGAATTGTGACTTTGACACCCAACTAGACTTCAATACAGTAAATAAATTAGTTTTAGGAATAGGTAAGGGTCCTATTCATGATATGATTTTTGAATAAAAGCTTTCAGTAAATATCTCCATTTTAAACAATGGAGTGAGAAAGTCCGTGTGGAGTTCCGTACCATTTATTTTTCTAATATTTGCAGAATAGTAAAAATCTGATGCATTGTTAATCTATTTAGTCAAAATTCACACTGATAATTCCCAATTTTTCCTCTGCAAATGACGTAACACTCATTAAAATTATGTTGGTATTAATGAGATACCTCTATAGTCATATTCCCTTCACAACACTTACAACCTCAACTATACCGAAACAAAAAATAAATTGTTTCTAGGGGAACTTAATGTTTAAAAAAATCCCTGTCATTTTTTGTTGGGAGACTTTACCACGAGCACCACATTTAGGGGCCTCATGTTAGTCCAGTTTTACCCTCAAGACATCACAAATGTTGTCATCCAGTATAATGAGACTATTATTGTCAGACATCACAAATGCTGTCGAGATTTTTCTTTGTGACATTACGGAAATGAAACAATTTCTTTAAATAGGTTTTATAAAGCCGTAATATTTTTTTGAAATATTGGATGTCAAACGGGAAACTTTATTACATTTTATATATATATATTTTTTTGGTCATTAAATCATAGCTATATGTTTGAGAAAAACTTTTTTATTAAGGGAATAGTCTTATTGTAGGATAATTTGTATTTTCATTCAATTGAACTCATGAGAACATTGGTATGAATATACTATAAACTTATAGCATAAACATAATCACTCATAAGTTACTTTTTATGTATAGGAAGTAATTTATTATGTGCACTACATTTTGATTTATTTTTAATATGATCTTGTATGATAAATTTTCAAAGAGGTTTATAAATGAGAACAATAAATGTTTTTCGCACACAAAAAAAGTATGACTGTAACATTTTAAATTATTATTATTATTTAGCACCGCGTCTTACTACCCGTTCGGATTATACACTTTAAGTACTAATTACGCTAATGGATTAGGAATTTGGAAGGTTAATTAGAGGAAGTGAACCCGCATTTGCGTGGAGAGAGAGTGAAAAACCATTTAGTAAGAAAGAAAAAAAGGTTCACCCGACCGAGATTCGAACCTCGATCTCCCCATCCTCAGCAGTCGAGCTCAACACGACTAGCACGTTAGCCAACTACGCCACGGAGGTGGGTATTTTAAATTTAAATTAACCTTAAACTTTTCATTATTTTTATGTCACTTGGTAATTAAAATTTAACCAAAGTTGTCGAAAAGTTTTTGTAACAATGATTAAACTTTAGAAAAGTAAGGGACGCTTTTCCTAAATCAAATCAAAATAATATCCTTTATATTCAATCATATTTTTATATAATAAATGATTATATAAAAATATATTTATACATATTAAATACTAGCAGCCCAACCCGGCTTCGCACGGGCATAATAATATAATAAAAGAAAATACACAATGTTTTACAGTGAGAATATTAGTATGATTTATATATAAATACAATTATACATACATATATATATATATATATAGGCCGATATATGGACATTTAGAGGGCTCTACCTGACTTAACAGACAAAAAATAATTCATTCAAAAACGGATTATACATTTTTGGTTAAATTTATTTTATTTGTATATGCTGCATATAAATAATTGGTGGTTTGAGCGTACCTCCCTAATTTTAAAAGATGAAGGCCATAATATTTATTTAATATATAAAAATATACAATGATCTAATTCATTTAAGTTTTTATCATTGATATTAGATATTTATAAATATATCTGTCTTAAAAAGCTACTTCATTGATAAAGTTGTACATTTATAAACAAAGTAATTTATTTGAGGAAATAAAAATATGACAGATTTTATTATATATATGTTTTGTGCTGGGTTTTTTTAAAAATAAAGAAACAATAATTTATGAACTCTCATTTATGGTGTTGCTCTCTTAGGAAACTTTTAAATCTTATTGATATGAAATATGGTGTAAGTTACCGCTGTTTAAGGTAATTTGTAAGTGCATGCGAGAAAATGTCATTGTTTTTGCAGTTTGTATAGCTAATATTTTTTTCCCCCCAACATAAATCAAATATTTCCCCAGAATCAATGTTTAGTTTAATTTTCTAAACACGATGACGACAGTTGTTGAATATCTGTCATTGAGCATTGCAGCAGTAGACTACAAACTTTTTAAATGAAGAGAAAAAGTTGTCATTAAATTCCAGGACACTCTTGGCAGATATTCAACAACTTTTCATCTTGTGAACAGAATTAATCTCCATTATTGTACTGGAACTATATATTATTAATTTTGGTCGAAACATGTTTTTCTATAAAAATTGCAAAAACACTGGCATTTTCTAACGTTCCTTACATCCTCATGTAGGTGACCTGGCGGTCTAGGGGTAAGGTATCAGATATCTATGCTGGCGGCCGGGGTTCAATCCTCGGTCCTGGCACAGGTATATCTGATTGCCAAACCCTTCCTTCACCTCTGACAAGACATCTTGGGATTGTGGGGAATGCCAAGCCTCCACCGTGGTTCGGATTCCACGTTAAACTGTAGGTCCTCCATTTCATCTCACAATCACCCATACCACTACACATTAGCGTAAGTGCGTATAACCCGAACGGGCGGTAAGACGCGGTGCTAATAATAATAATAATAATGATTATACATCCTCACCTTAAGTGGGCTTCTTAGGTAAGCAAGAAATTGTCGCACAGATATTCAGCTCTAACGCAATATTTCAAAATATGATTATTTCCAAAATAAAGCCGAACGATTCCAACAGGGCTCTTTTTCTTTATCATCCCTATAGTTTGAATTATATTAATAGAAATAAAAATATGAGAATGTGACATTAGCTAATTCTAAAACGACTTTTTTAATCAGAATTCTGGATCTGCGATACTAGTCTTGATGGAAAAGTGCTCTAGATTTAGCCTTTCTCTAAAAAATACACTATTTCATGTATAGGTTCATAACAACAAATTTTAAAATATTTGAGAACTAGCAGCAAGCTTTCCTCTTTACCTTGAGAAACCATAATAAGTTTTGTAGTTTTATTTTCCCTCTTTTATTATTGTCATGGCAATGAGTGGTACAGATGAGCGAAAAGGAGTTTAAGTTTAGACAGAATATAGAAATAGTTCCAGAAAATAACACAGGCCATTGTATTTCAAGCTGTGTGGTCTGACAGCGATTGATACTTCCTCGCTGATAGGCAACTGCCTTAAAATGAATATATTTTCAGGTTTTATAACAATTTTTGTTGTTGTTTAAAGTAAATTATCTATTGTTTCAGTAGATACTTTAAGCTAATTTTTGTAAATATAGTTATCTCAACAATTGTTGAATACTTTTGACTATCATTTGAGTAGCTTTTGGACATAACCTTTTTAAATTAAGGATAAAAGTCTTGGTCAAATTCTACAATTCCCCTAACATACATTCAACAACTTTTGAGACTACTAAGTGTATTGAACGTATCTACTAGAGAAATAGTTTTTATTATTTTGTAAACAACATTTTTTTATCATAAAAATAACAAAAATATTCTTCATAAGTTATGTTACCCAAGCAATATTTTTCGACCAGTCCTACACATTAGCTCAGTTTGTTGCATGTCTACTTACTGAGCCAAGGGTCTTAGGTTCAAGCTCTGGCATGGCCGAAAAATGTATCATTGGTGTAATGTGGGTTTCCCCCTTCACAGTGATGAGTTGGCGATCGGGGGGCTGGGGGTTGTATTAATGCTATATTTAGTTGTGTTCTGATATATAATATGTTGGTTCAGAAAGTGCACATTAAATACATAAAATAATACTTACTCAATTTGGTTAAAGTTTATTGTTATAAAAATTGTAAAAATATGGACCTTAATACGAATTTCCTTCCACCCCACCTTAACATAAGTTAATATAAGCTGTAAATAAATAAAGAAAAGTTGTAATAAATAAGCCAAGGATACAGTAAAGGGTTGATAAAACGACTGTTTTATTCTCTAGTTAATGGGGGAGGAGAGATACGACTGGTTTCAGAGAAAAAAACTGGAGGGGGGATTCCGAGATATCGTTCCCTTATAATTTATTGTGTCAGGGAGACCCGACAGTGGTTTAAATCTATGTTTGGTCGATGGCAGCGCGGTAGTGGCACGGCCTGGTACTCATCTGATGCCACAACCCCCCACCCCTCTTTACTACCACGGGGGGAAGGGAGGTAAACACTATAATTTAATAGTGATGGGAACATTTCGACCTATGTCTGGTGACATTATTTTTACTAGAGTTGTTTGTCCACCCCCCTCCTTTTTTTTAACTTAATGCTAGGGTTTGAAGGGTTAGACATTCTGAGTGAAGGCCATCCCTGCCTTTGGGTGGTCATACTCGGAGCTTCATAACAGTAGAGGAAATAGATTGACAACCCCTCTTTATTGCGGTTGATGTCTTCACTTAAAACTAACATATAAATGCTTGTATACTCTTTTTGGATACCTTCTTTGAAGACCTTAGAACTGTTCCTATAAACAAAAGTGTTCCTTTATTAAATAAGACTTAGTGAGAATTTCATCAGCAATTTTTCAAGGTTACGTGAAACTGTAGAAATGTTGCTTGCTAGATATGATAGATATAAGATCAGTCAAATGAGTGGTACCAGCATCTGCCTGGAGGGAGCATGAAAAACCTATAACGAGTATGTTAGCTGACATGAGAGGAGCCAATAACAGAAAGTGTGCAAGTGAAGAATGGAAGGGTAGAGGAAGATGGAGGGATTGGACTAAACTGACCCAGCCACAGGTGGGAAACAGTTGATGGGGGTGATGATGATGAATATAGCCATAATAAATAATTGTAATATCCAGTTGGAAATTGTGATTCTTGTGTAAGTCAAAGGATGGTGGGAAATGGTTCATTGTACAGATCTCAAGCTCGGGGGCTGAGGGAAAGTAAAGCGCCGGGCCTGTGTGCACGAGGGTCGACCTAAGAAACCACGAGACGTACGAACATTTTCCTCTATAAAATAAGATAATCTTAAGAAGTCAAACTCATTACACAAACGCTAAAGGACATGAGACCTACAAAAATTATCGTGGAATTTTTTCTTGGGACATCCGAAAGTACTGAACAAACTTACTCTGGTCTTGTAATATTTCAAGAAACAAATAGTGAAACTCCCTGTAAAACTCCCTTTTTCCCATTAATTTCACCCCACCCCACCCCACCGTACCGGGGTGACCAGACCTGGCTGTGACAGTTTAACTCTGTCGCACGTGTGTGGATGTGTGTGTGTGTGATAGTATCGCATGCCGGGGTGACGATACGCCCTATGTTAGGGGGAATTTGAAGACCCCTCATGACGATTACAAAACAGCCCCAACAATTACTCTCCATCCTCCCTCACACACGATCGTCATTTAGAGCACACCCGCGTAGAGTCGACACTCACAAAACATGAGAGACCACGAGATATAAGAACATTCACAAAACATGAGGCCACTAGATATAAGAACAGTCACAAAACATGAGACCACGAGATATAAGAACAGTCACAAAACATGAGACCACGAGATATAAGAACAGTCACAAAACATGAGACCACGAGATATAAGAACAGTCACAAAACATGAGACCACGAGATATAAGAACAGTCACAAAACATGAGACCACGAGATATAAGAACAGTCACAAAACATGAGACCACGAGATATAAGAACAGTCACAAAACATGAGACCACGAGATATAAGAACAGTCACAAAACATGAGACCACGAGATATAAGAACAGTCACAAAACATGAGACCACGAGATATAAGAACAGTCACAAAACATGAGACCACGAGATATAAGAACAGTCACAAAACATGAGACCACGAGATATAAGAACAGTCACAAAACATGAGACCACGAGATATAAGAACAGTCACAAAACATGAGACCACGAGATATAAGAACAGTCACAAAACATGAGACCACGAGATATAAGAANCCCCCCTCCACCTTCTCATTAGATAACATAAATGTAATTTTTCTATATTACATTAAATGGTTTTCCTAAAAATACCGATGGCCAACGCAATTAAAGATCGACTACGGGGTGTGTGTGTACCTCATTCTTAATTTTTTACTTCTAGATATATTGCAAACACGACAACGCCTTAGACTACAAGAGCACTTGTGCTGGTAGTTCCAAAACCAAGAAACTTAAAAAAGCTGTAGCTTTATTTACACATTTTTTTGAAAACATAGTGTACAGCTCAGGGTATATATATGTATATACACACATACATCCTATATCAAAAACAATTGATAACCAGTTTGTGATGTTGAAAAAGGTGGTCAATAATAAATCACTTTCACTGATAGTAGTAGTGATTCGTTTCTATTGATATACATCACCAAGGAGAAATTTCTCTTTTAATCCCCTCTACTCCCAAAAAAATGTCACAATGCAGGTAACGTCACCCGGGCACTTGCGGCAAGAGTTCAAATACGTTCAAATACGTTCACATGACCGATTTACTTATTTTAAATCAAGTTGACCACTTACTTTACACCACTGTAAGTAAATCAAGCAACATGAATGTAATAAGTAATAAACCCTATTAATAAATGAACGTTCTTAAAAACTGGGTGGCTTTATTGACGCCTGTATTATTGTTAACTAGCTCCCTTAATTGGTAGTAGTATGTGTCCCGCGCAGCTCCACTGGGACACTTGTAGTATAATCTACCGTCTACAGGCGCTCACAATTTTGTACCTTTTAATAATATTTAATTACGATTTTATTGCCCGTTCCGGTGAGTACATGGTATCACTATAGTCTAGTCTGGTTTGTTAGTGTCGGAAAGGTTGTGGCTTTGAATCTAGGTCGGGTGCTCTGAGATGTTCTTTCATAGATAAAAAATAAATATATTTACTTTTTAAAATAATAATCTTTTTTATCATGTCCACGTCTAAATATTCGTTCGGGATAATCCCAAATGTTCAAAAATAGGGCAAGGGTGATAAACGTACAATTTATAGGATATGTACTCACATCTGGTAAATTTTAATAAATCAAAATATAACTTTTTATAAATCAAAATATAACTTTTTTTAAAAACTCTCGTATCTTATTAAATTTTGGCTATTTGTGTACTTGCACTAATCGAGTAGAGATGAGTAAAATTGAACTAATAGGGAAATTATCCACATTAGAACAATGGAGATATGTAAATACCTTAAGCAAAATAGCAGCAGTACCTTATTTTGGGATTCAAACTCCTACCTCTCCATCACCAGTAAACTGGATTAGATTAGATTGACATTAGTAAATCATCAACACTCCTACACATTCAGTTTCAATAGTATTGTTTACTCCCATATGATTACAAAATGATATAAATTTGTTTCCTAACTACAATCAGAGGAAAGCAGTTTAAATAATGGGACAGCAAATAATAAATAAGTTCAGTATAAACAGAGCTATAGTCTGGTTTTCATAGAAAGCCTGTTATTTGTAAACTGGAGACTCGAGGTGCAACAATGGCGGAAATAAAATATAACACATCCTTGACCTGTTTAGTTAATAATGTACAAAGATATAATACAGTAATACATCCATAAGGGTGCTTTAGAAATTATTGTTTCGAATTTACTTTATCTTCTTCTTCTACAAAGAGTCTGTCTGTCTGTCGTGAGTATTGTGCGATATCTACCACACGCCGAAGTCTGCTAGTATGTACGAACCTGTGCACTTCAAAACAGGAATTTTATTTTTTTATTTTTTTACTCTTTAAGACATTTTGGTAATTTCCCCCTTTTTTTCCCCTCACTACGCTTTTTGTGGTTTTTAACATTTTAAACCTTTTAACACATTTTAACCTTTTTAGTTACCCTTTTAACCACCTTTAAAAAATTGATTAGATTTAGTTTTTACCCTTCTTGCCCTTTTGAAACTTTTTTACACATTTTCACCTTAAAAGATTTCTCTCGTGATAAACCAGGTACTTAAGGTTGGGGATGTAGGGGACGTGAGAAAAGTTTGGTGTTTTTGAAGTTTTAATAGCAAAAACATTGTTTGGCTAAAATATATAAAATATAGCTTCAGTATAAACACAACGTTTAATCTTATTCACATGTAAATATCAACGTTCTGGAATATCTGTAATGAGCAAAGTGGCTTTGGATGACGAACGTTTTAAATGAAAAGAAAATGTCGAAAATGTCAACAAGTTCAAAAGGTGCAAAATAGGACATAAAAGGTAAAAGGTTTGAAAGGGTGAAAAAGGAAAAAATAAAATTTAATAAAAATAAATCAGCTATAAAAATTAAAAGCTGTAAAAGAAATTAAAAAGGGTTGAAAGGGTAAAAATTGTCGAGAAGGGTACAAAGGGTAAAATAGCAAAAAATTGGAAAAGTGGTGAAAATATTAACGGTGTTAAAACGGAACGGGGCAAAAAGGGTAAATGGAGTAAAAAGGTTAAATGGGTTTAAACAGATATATGGTAAAGATTCGGTATCATAAAAGGCTAAAATAATTTGTATTGGATTTAATTACAACATTTTTTGCACTTTTTACCAGTTTTACTCCCATTACCCTATACTAAAACACTTTTTGCACTTTTCTACTTTATTGGTCTTTTTAAACTTTTTACCATTTTAATTATTTTTACTCTTTTTTCGTTTAAAAATAGGTTTACTTTTTACCTTTTTGGCCCTTTTTGCACTTTTTTAACCTTTTTACATTTCTTACCCTAAAATATTTTTTTGGGGGAAAAGCCGGGTACTTATATGCTAGTAGTAAATAAATAAAATGTTATATATTTATGGAATATCCAATTTTGATGAATCTCGATCTATATTGGTGGTCGAGATTCCTATAAAAAATCAAGGTTTACTGGCAGTTTCTTAGAAGTTATCCCTTTTATTTTTGGTTCAGTGCGTGATATATTAGTGCATATTATTCACAGTACATAACATGGCTTGTGGATTATGTTGGATCTTACAACTGTATCTGTGTTGGAACCATATATTATATACTTCAATGGCTGTCCGAGTAAATATTTGTGTGACCGATAATACTTATGAACCCAAAAGATCTTCACGGGTCCAATCAAGAGACGTAGAAAGGATTATTTTATTTCAATTAGACAATCATTGTAAGCTGTTATGAAGGAGCTGAGTTGGTTAGTTTTATTTATATTTTAAACTGAGGCTCAGAATCTAGCTTTCTGACTAAATCATTAGTACTTTTTCTTGACTTAAGCAATTATTTCTGAGATTACATTAGTACATTATTCATCACGTATATGTTACACTACAATTTTTATAAAAAGAATACTCCTATCCCTAACTGAACTATGACAGCTCCCCACCCCTTTTTTCATATAGATAACCCTAAATAATGACTATTTTTCACAATTTGATACAAGCTATTGGAGTTGAGAAATCGATGCAAATAAGTTTGATGATCTATGTAAAAAAATATAGGGACACAAATAAAATTAATATGAGTGGTTGTGGACATCGCATTATTCGCACTAACCATTCATATTTTGTTGTTAAGTCCCTTGTTTTATGATTTGTTTATCTTTCCAACCCTTGCCACCACCCCCTCGCACACCCTTTATCAAAGAGATCTATAAATTAAATACAGTAGTTATTGAGTCGACATCGTTAGAGCATTAAGGAAATGAATCCAAATTATAGCGAAGGGGAAATAAAACCACAATTATTATATTGTAATTCTCATGTGAATAAAACCACTCTCAATGAAGCTGACCTCATAAGGCAATATTTACATAGATCAGGGTGAGCCTGACGCCTTAAAACGCACGCTCCCAGGTGCTGATTCCAAGTTAATTATTTGTATAACTATAGTTTATTTTTTAATTGCTTTTGAATCTTGAACTACTACCCATCCAGACTACTTGCGTATTTACACTAATGGTATAGCGATGCGAAAGGGGGAATGTGTAGACAATGTACCCAAATTTGCGTGCGGGAGAGTAGTAAATCGCTAAGGGTAAAAACACCTCATAAAGATAAAACTAGATAAAACTATACTGACACCTTAATTCTCGTGACCACTGGGGTTGGTAACTCTTTATTAATCTTTTCCACAGTTAAGGCGAAGTTTCTTGTTAGAACTTCAAAAAAAATAGTTTTATGACATGTCTTTGATATGTATTCCTCAAATTGACACATCCAAAACGTTCCCATAGCTCAAATGGTTTGTATCAAGTCGCAATTATTAAACCATTAAAAACAAACAGAACAGCTTTGACCATTCGTAACGCTCGTAATGTAGGTTCTTTAGTTGTCTTTTATGCCCTCAATAATTGTAATCAGCCCCAACGTTTTACAGTGCACCATATCATCAGTCTCACTTGAAAATGCACGATTATTTTTTGTGTGCGTACATTCTAATGATTTGTTCACCTGTTCTTGGTCTAAACCGGCAGGAACAAGGTTGGAACCACCTTCTAGCGGTGGTGCTGGCACCCGGGACGTGACAGAAGGCAATTACCAATATCCTTTGTTAACGATGGCGGACAGTTAGCACCAGAGCCGGAACCGGAAGGGAGCCCTCTTCTGGCTCACTAGCGACCGGAACTGGTGCGCTACGAAATGTACGACTGAGTGGGTGACACTGGATTAGCTTTAGGGGGAGAACCACACATGTAACCCT
>CABFOV010007777.1:0-26755 GCA_902141375.1 Timema poppense
AACCCCGGCCGCCAGCGTAGAAGTCTGACACCTTACCCCTAGACCGCCAGGTCACCCTTATTAAATAAGAAATATTTCACTCAAAGAATGTTATATTAATTTTAATAAAGGTATTCTTGAATAAGAAATATTTAATTTAAATAATGTTATATTTAATAAAGGTATTCTTAAGTAAGAAATATTTAATTCAAAGAATGTTCTATTTAAAAAAGTTATTCAGTTTTGAAATATATAAATTGGAATATACTAGAAAAATATAGACAAGTAAAAGAAATAGCCTCCTGAGAATGGCAATAATATTGCCGAAACATGTAGAGATCCACCTTCTAGTTGAACATCAAAACTATAAGTATAATTATTCAAAGGAACACCTAATAAACAACAACAAAAGGATCTAATTAAAAATGAAAAGAAAATAAGTGATATGAAATATATGTTAACAGTTAAAGAGAGCATGAAATTTAATTAGCAATAGACATATTGAGTTTTTAAGAAAAGAACCTTTAGAAAATTAAATGAAATCCAGATAATAACAAGTCTGAATATAATATATGTTACATCATATGGAAGAAAAGATAGATTGAATAACAGAATACTAGTAAGACTATAAATAATGAAAACTTTATAACTCTATAAATCCTATTAAAGAGTGAAATAGAGTAGAAAAAAGAACAATAGGGTTAAAATAAAGGAAACATTAAAATTAGACAAGAATATAATACAAATGAATTAACTCATTACTATACCTAAATATCTTTCTTTGTAATGTTTTAATCATTTAATCTGTAACCTTAGAATATGTGATTATTCATTTGTATTATATTCTTGTCTAATTTTAATATGTTTCCTTTATTTTAACCCTATTGTTCTAATGTATACTCTATTTCACTCTTTAATAGGATTTATAGAGTTATAAAGTTTTCATTATTTATAGTCTTGCTAGTATTCTGTTATTCAATCTATCTTCTCTTCTATATTGATGTAGCCATATATTATATTTAGACTTGTTATTATTTGTATTTCATTTAATTTTCTAAAGGTTCATTTCTTAAAAACTCAATATGTTTTTTGCTAATTAAATTTTATGCTGTCTTTAACTTTTACCTTATATTTCATATCACTTACTATCTTTACATTTTTAATTAGATCCTTTTATTGTTGTTTATTAGGCATTGCTTTGAATAATTATTATTATAATTCTCCTTACTAAATCACTATGAATATAACTAATAAAACTATTAGAGTTCAAGAAGAAGCAAGGGACATTATTTACAAGCTAAAAATCTTAAATATTGGTCACAGTTTTTCATCGTATTTCATTGAACTTATATTGCTGCTGGTTAAAACCTATTTTTAATGTAACTTATATTATACATAAAAAAATTTGAATTTAATTTCTTAATACACACTAACATATATTTTATGATGTGATTCATTCCTGATACTTGTAATAATGGAATATCTTTAGATCACAATTACTTGTTAACTGACCAATTTTATTGGCTCAAAGAGGCTTGGCGTGTGATCTAATGACATTTATTTATATTTAGTTTCTATCTTTTCTTTGCTTATAACTGTTTTATGTCTATTTTTCTCGTGTATTTTTATCAAGCTTTTCATTTAATTACTATTTAAAAAACATTTTTTGGCTTTATGTCTTATCAATTTTAATTCGTTCAATATTACTTTATTTGTCTATTTCTTTTACCTGTAAATCTTTTTCTAATATATTCCAACTTTTTTTATTTCATTAATATATATCTTTTATAAATTGAGCACCCTTTAGATTAAATATTTCTTACACAAGTCATACCTAATATTAAATTAAGCTCCTAACTTAAATTTCATATTTTTAGCATGCTTTATAAAATGTTATGACATTTATATTAGTTAATTTCTATTTTTAAATACTAAATATAAATATGAAATTAACTAGATTATAAAACTTACTAAAGTATAATCTTATTATTAAAATTACAGTTATAATTATTAAGCTAAGTAATATTATTCGAACAATTGGTTACTTTTTATTAAATTACCTAAGATGTTATATTATTTTAGCTGACTGAATGATGTAAGGATTGGTTTTAACTTAAGCCTCTGGCATTTTGTCTGTCTGGATTTTTGCTTCACGATAAATTTCAAATGTATGGCTCAATTATAACTAAATTTAAAATAGCCATTATTTGAACCTTAGCCAAACAATCTATGTGCAGGCTTCCTCTATTTGGATGTATATTTACAGACGGCGGTTAATCAAATCTCAGTGTGTTTGCTAGGTGATAACTGCCAAATGCTTTGACCAATTTTAACTAAATTTGAAAGGGACTTTTTCTTAGCTTAGACTGAATGATATATATATACATAGCTTTTCAATCTTGTTATCCGTTTCAATATGTTGGCAACTATATTAAGTTTTATGTTTAATAGATCATCCCAAATAAATTTAATTTACAATTTTAAGTAATAAATCGACTACCAAGGGAGTATTTTTTATTTTGACATATATCGTGAGACTGACGTCTAAAACCAAGAGAGCCATGGTAACCATGTGTATAAATAAAAGACAAAACTCACTTATCACCGTATTTCACAAACCTCTGGGCTTAAAAACTTGTGTGTGAAGGTTCCTTTTAGGCCCTAGACAAGAGATAAGATAAGGTTTAACTAAATATACCTAAAGGGTACAATTCATATTCAGCTTAGTGTAATTTAAGTGTGGCTTGAAACCAAATACAAGACGTCACCTACTTAAACTCGAAAGGAATGAACCAGTCTCACATATGAAACTGGCCTATCCCATTCTGGTATAGGTAGGTTTTGTCTTATATTCATTGCTGTATTGTTTGAAGCAGTGGACATATATCCTTGAAATTTAAAAAGAGGGTTCCCTCATAAAAATGGGTGATAATTTTGTCAGGTTTTTAAAATAGTGTCTGAAGAGGAGAATAAAAGTGTAGGACTCACTAAAATCACTCATTACAGATTATCCGCAGCACCTGGACCTAAAAACTTGGCAAGAAGGTAGTGGAATTGCCTATTATAACAATAAAATTCTAAAATTGATAATTTTCACAATAGGGCTTCAAGAAATAGGTGCCTGTGAATATTAAAAAAAGGTATGATGTAGAAAATTAAAATTAGGCAGACAGGTAAAGTGAGAGATCCATATTAACAAATAATTCTTTAATTTGGAATTTATAAATGTGAATTAGAGAAAAGAGAGGGAGGAGAGGAGTTGAGAATTTCAAAAAGTAATACTATCTAGTCTTTTCTATGTAGAAAACTGAAATTCAAAAAGAAGATAAAATGCAAAAAGTGTTGTTGGGATTTGGTAAAGTGGGAAGGTAAAAGTGTTACTAACAGAAAAAAAACATTTTCAGGTGTAGTAAAAAATGAAATTGTGTAAGCAGTTAAGAAGGTTCACTCCAGATAATCATATTTGTCTCAAAATTCGACAGTTCTAAGTAGGAGTTGTTTAAATGATTGGGAGTCGGGTAAAATTTTAAAAACTAACATGAACAAGAACTTTTCTTTGTTTTAGAAAAATTAAAATAGCTAAGAAGGTATAAATATACCACTCCAAATAGCCATAGAGGACTGAAGATTTTAATTACAAAAATAGTAAAGATGGGGGTCAGGCAAATATAAATAAACACTTTTAGGTGAGGCAGAATCCCTTAAAGATTCTTAAAACTTGTATAAAACTTATTTGGTGTAATATAAAATGGAAGTTATATATGTACTGTAAGTCAATAGATCCTCCCGGAGAGCCGAATAACGTCTGACCATATATAAATTATAAATTTAAGCCTGGGATATGGAAGAGCTCGAAATTGATACAACTAATATAAAAAATTACTTTTCAGTGTTCCTTAAAATTGAAATTTAACAAGTACAGTACGTAAATATACCATATAGTGTAATCAAAAAACTCTTAAAATTTTAAAATAGTAACGGGTTACTAAGAAGAGGAGAGGGGTGTTACTTAAAGTATCATCAAAATTATTATAAAATGTTCTTATTGGATGAAGAAAGTTTAAATTTGCCATAAAATCACAATAAACATAAGGACTTGAAAGTTTGGACTTGAGAGATAGGAGTTGTAAATGGCTAAGAGGAAAAAAATTCATGAGATGTTAGAAAATTTTGTTAATGAACCGACAGGTAAAATTTAAAAAAAGAATTAAAGAATATAGAAATGGAAAGATTATCTAAAAGGGTAACCATTAGGGTTGCGATAACATACCTAAATTATTATTATTAGCACCGCGTCTTACTACCTGTTCGGGTTATACGCTAATGTGTAATGGTAGGGTGATTGTGAGATGAAATGGAGGACCTACAGTTTAACGTGGAATCCGAACCACGGTGGAGGCCTGGCATTCCTCACATTCACANGGACCTACAGTTTAACGTGGAATCCGAACCACGGTGGAGGCCTGGCATTCCTCACATTCACAAGATGTCTTGTTAGAGGTGAAGGAAGGGTTTGGTAATCAGATAAATCTTTGCCAGGACCGAGGATTGAACCCCAGCCGCCAGCATAGAAGTCTGACACCTTACCCCTAGACCGCCAGGTCACCAACATACCTAAAATTTTAAGGAAAAACTTAGAGCCTATCTAACAGCAACATAACAATTAATATTCAGATTTTTATTTACATAGCTCAGTGAACCCTGATGGTCTTTGTAAAACCATTATATTAATTTTTCTATAAGTTTTCGTAACAAATTACATAATTTATGCTATTTGGTGCACTGTGATGATTTTTTTTTCTAATTTATATCTGTAAATCATGTTTATAAGATCTTAGATTATGATCGCGCTTAGGGGAAGATTTAGTTGTTAATGAATTACGTTTGTTTTTGTAATCAGTTTTTGGACAAGGTAATATTTTGTCTTAAATATATAACTTATTTTAATCTATTAATTAAAATGATTGGATTGACAATTCCATAGCTAACTAAGTATCTACAACTAGAATCTGTCAAAAAGTGGCCAACCTAATTGTTAACGTTATAATTTTGGTATAGTTTTGGTGCTGATAGCAGTCTGAAGAACGGGCCATACTGATAGTGTATGAATATAATGTACTAACTGATTTTCTATCCAACTTGATCATAAAAGTAAAATATCAATTTCTAATTCAAGGATAGTCTATAGGAAACATTTTAATCTTTAATACAAATATAAATATTAATGATATTTCAAATTTAAGAGCATAACATAATTCTTAGAATTTTTCGATTGGAGGGAGAAAGGTTTACCCCTCACAGAAAACTTAGTTTAATTTATTCTTAGTAATGTAACAGTATTATAGGTTACAAAGAATTTAATACACGTATGCAAGTTGACTTATTTATAAGTTTAATGTCAACTTAGTTAAATTAAAGCTATATATATTATAATAAGCCTTTTAACTACCTTAACAACAGTTGTTGTGCCTCTTCACTCAGAGAATTGATTTGAATAGCAGCAGAATCCGTCATGGCTCCACCAAAACCCAGGATTTGTTGGTAAGTCACATTCTTGTTCACTTGGAAATAGGTAGCATTGGCAATATCCACTTCAACAAAAATATGTTGTTAAAACAAACAAATTTGCAAATAAATATGTTAAAATTATCGTGAAATTATAAAAGAAAATACTTTTAATACAATGCTTTGAAAAATATTTTAGAAAATATTACCAGTTAGTATTATAGTATCAGATTGTGGAAAAATGAAAATATGTTTGTTTGGCTATTAATTTATACACAAATAGATTTAAGTGTTAATTAATTAATTAATTTATTATCTAAAATATTTGGTTTGTGTACTATTAAGATTGGTCATTAATAATCACAATTAAAAAAATTAATAATCTATTCTTTCTATCCAATTTAAAACATTCAAATAATGTAAGTGGATGTGTATTTATAAAATAATTCATTTTAGAAGCATATATCTGATTTATAGCTATTTTAAATCATCGTACGTGTCTCAGTTGAGAAGTGTAGTGTAGATGGTTCCAAGCGGCGACCCTCTATAGTTGATATGTAGTGCCGAGCAACATCGCCAGCGAGTTGATCCACTGTTGTTGGTTCAATCAAGTCGCAATAGGTGGCATTGCAGACGCAAACGATACTCTCTTGATCGTATTTTCTCGCGACGCATTGCTCGGCTTTTGCACATACTATAAGAAAAATAACATGATTTTTCAGATTTATTATTATTGTATGATATAAATTTTTGATTAAACTATTAACGAATCTAATAAATTTAAAATACATGAATAACAGGGGCAGAGGAAGAGATGGCATGAACAGAGTAAGGTATAAGCGATTGATTAGCGGGTAAATTGGCTGGTTTGGATTTTATAGACCATCTTTATACTTGTAATCGTATACTAGTCGAACCCGTCGGTTCGTTCTACCGGGGTTGTTTACACTTTAGTTTCCTTTGTTACTCTTTTCTGGTTGTTTTTATTTTCCATGGTTTCTTTCCTCCCACCCCAACACACACCTTTTTCCACTACAGTACAAAGTATATCCTAAGGTCCCCGTCGACCATTTGTGTGTGACAGTGCGGGTTATTAATATCTTCCCGCCTGTATTCTAAAGCATTGCAACCCATCAGCCCACCAGGGTGCCATATTTGTTCGTTAATGTGTTATATGTTAATCGTTCTATGTAAAGCTGGAATTCTAGAGCCCTTCGGGACTGATCTTTTCCCATTATATTCTATATGTTCCTTGTTCCATGTATTAAAATTGATGTTTACAAAAAAATTAATACCTTATAAACAAACATATTAATACTAATAATACACATGAACGTATAATTAGAGAAAAGCATAGAGATTGAAAAATTGGTAGCTAATAAAACAGTAAATACAGCAGAATGTTTTAGCAGCACGTGTTACTACGTGTTTAAAATATACGCATACACTCTAATTTTGCTAATGTGTTAGGAATGAGGAAGGTTGATACTCAAAGAAAAGTACATATATTTAAATGAAGAAAGAATAGTAAATCATTTTGGGAAAAATCATCGTTAGTACACCAGATCAAGATTAAAACCTCGAGTATCCCAGTCATCAGCAGGAAAATCTATTGCGAGAGTAACTCTTTAGACCATGCAGCTACCAAAGCAGGTAGGTACAGCTTATGTAACAAAGTCAGCACTAGATATTTAACATGTTGTACAACAAGAATACTATAAATAATCAATAAAATTGGAATTTAAATAAAATAATACCTAGTTCAAATACAATTTTGTATAGATTGTATCCTAAATTATGGTATCAAAACAGAAATCGATCAAAACTACTCAAAATTTAATGAATATCATAATCATTGGTCTAAAGCCTATAGACTATTAAAGAACGATACATTTGAGGAGAAAATCATATTCTTGAAAAATACTTTTGAAATATATACAAACCAATAGTTGTGTAGTATTAAAATAACTAGAAGTTTAAGTATAAACTAGAAATACTTTACAAGTGAGAATATTTGTTAATATTTTTTTACCAAATAAATAACCAAACATTAAAAATTCATGGTAAATATACTTCATGCACCTCAATACAGAACTTAGTTGTATAATACCTTAAACCAAGGCTATGGTTATAAGGTGATTAGAGGTTATAAGGGATGACGCCCAAGTGCCACCTCAAATCCGTGGGCCTCTACAAAATTACTTATAAATATTATGACTAGAATCCAAGAGTTTTTACATTATTTTATGTCCTTATAACTTAGGCAAATGATATAATAATAAAATAATAATATTTTTAAACTAATTTAATTTATTGTTACGACAAAATTTACTTATTTAAATAATACCTCTGACATAGACCTCTTAATGGTTAATTTGTTAAATAAATAAATGGTAAGACATAATTGAACAAAATTATCACGTAATGTATTATAGCTAGGAACAAAATGTTTTAGTAATTTACCCTCACAGCAACAAACACATCCTCTTGTGAATCATAATAAACACTCTTTATTTATCAATTTTAAATAAAATTGTTAAAATATTTTTAATAAATTTAATATTTTCACAAGTTATCTGCATACTATCATGAAATTAAAAACAAAAATCATTTAATTATTTATAATGTAATACAATTCAATGATACCTACTTTTAACCTAATATTTAGTGCCATTTTATAAAATTTATAATTTTCTTAGTGCCGGTCATAAGTAAAATACTCTTAAATTAATTTATTTTAGAAATATAAACATAAATTATTATTTTTCATGTAAAACAAACCCTTTACTCTAATTTTAAACGAAATTAATGTAGCAGTTCATAAAATATTTCAAAAATCAGTAATAATAAACTATTATAAAACTATAATTTTAAGAAAAACATATATATATAAAGCTATGTATATTTTAAGAAATTTATCAAATACCCATTTTTAACCAAATCGTTAGAGCCATTTATAAAATAATTCATATTTTAAAACATTTTGTCTTCAGTAAACTAGCATTAAATCTTTTTTTTTTTCCTCCAAAAAATGTCCAGAATATTATTTGACATGTCAAACACTTCCCATATATACATTTTAAATAAAATCGTTTAAGCTATTTTCAAAATATCTTAATTTTCAAAAATAAGTCTTCTATAAACTACCCTTAAATGAATTCTTAACCCGAAACCAAGTGCAACGTGTTATTTGTGAGTTCAAACACTCCTTAGATAACCAATTTAAGGCGTAGAAATGCAGAGCCATGGAAACAAATGGTTATCTTCAAGGATTTTTATAGTTTTGCTATTTCCTTTTCGGAAACTGTTTGTTCAAGAATAGAAGCATGTTGATTAAGCTATACTTTTTTATACACAAATCCTCTATAATTTCAACAGTGATCAAATATCGATAAAATTTACATTTTCAATACAAAACTTTAGGTTTTATTACAAAAACTAAGAGAATGTATCAATTAATAAACATCAATACATTATCTTAGAAAGAGTGTTGAAAATATTACTTGTTCTCGAGAAAACTGATATTTCCAAACGTATGATTTTTACGCAATACCTTCCCGGTAGCTATTGCAATCTATTGTTTCCGTGATCCGCATGTCCTTATTGGCGCGGAAGGATACTTTGGTCGGTTGTGAAGCTACGCCACGCCTTTCACCCTCCCACCCACCATCCCACAATATAGGTTTTAGACTTACACTCGACAGGGTCAAGACCCTTAAACAAAATCATGTCATTTTCAAAAAATTCAAAATAAAAACTTTCTAGTGAGTTTTTTCTTAAATAAGGGTTACGATTTTTTAAAACCAGAGGAATAGTCTCATAACAATCAGATATCAAGTTTGAACAAAATCCATCAAACCGTTTCATATCTGTTGCCAGGGACAGACATGAAAATAATGGGGATGAACAGAATTATAAAATTCACTCTTTGGCGTTCGGGAGCAGATATAATGTAAATATTCAACACAATTTGATGCCCAAAAATGTTTGCCATTATTTTATTTAGATGTGAAAGCCAAATCACAATGTTGAAACGTCGGAGAGAAACATATAAGTGTACTAATTCACCCTGGTTTAGCCATTCAATAGTTGAGGTAGACACTGTTTAAATATTATCTTGGATAAGAGTGTGACAGAGTAGTTTTGGGTTATAAAGAGGGGGGATGGGATGCAATTAAGTTGGTTCGAAACCTAACCTATTGCTAGAGTCGAGTGTTTAGTATCAGGCTAGTAAGTTTGTAAGTTATGTGCTGATATATTCGGTGAGCTTTGCTTACGTATGTTGAATAGTTTAACATAAAAATTAGGTACAGAATACATTTTGGAAATGCATACTACTCTTTGGTCGGTATGTTTATGATATAAGTCCTAATGGCTTAATTGCCTAATTTAGAGTGTTCGAAAACAAGCTGCTTAGGAAGATATTTGCTCCAAAAAGGTATAAAACTACTGAGTAGTAGAGGAGGTTATATAATGACGTGTTACACAACCTGTACTCGTTATAATACATTGTTGGGATAATCAAGTCTCTTAGATTACAGTGCGCAGGTCATGCAGCGCGAATGGGAGGTTTGAGACTAGTGTGGTTCACCTGGGTTGCCGGGTCGATTATTATTATTATTATCATCATCATCATCACCCCGTGCTACTACCTGTTCGGGTTACACGCACTTACGCTAATGTGCAATGATAAGGCGATTTCAGATTAAATGGAGTACCTACAGTTTAACGTGGAATCCGAACCGGGGTAGAGGCCTGGAATTCCACACATTCATAAGTTCTGATTAATACACGTCTTGTCAGAAGTTAAGGAAGGGTTTGTAAATAATATAAATATATACTGGAACCGAGGATTGTATCCCGGACTCCCAGTACAGAAGTCCGACACCTTACCCATAGACCGCCAGGTCACCTGGCCGGGTTAAGATCAGCTAGTTAACCAGGCCAGAAGGCGATGGTATATTGGAATACTTACCAATGGCGTTGGGTGGAACATCTGACTCATTAATGGTCCAAGATATTAATAAGATTAGTAATAAAGTCATGTATCAACACAACCTCCATTCTAATCTGCACTGTAAACCACACATTTAAAAGTGTATTTATTTTAACTCTGCTTATTTGAATACTCCGAAAGCTATGGTCATCTCGTCTGTGATTCACCTCCTCCTTGGGCCCATTCTTTATTAAAACTACTAATCAGTCTGAAAAGGTACCTGGTACTCTGGGGTCAAAAATGAATTACTTTCAATTTATTAACTATACTTTTAACTTCAATTACCTCGAAACACTAAAGAATATGATAAATATTAATAGATTAGATTAACTTAATCTATCATGCAGAACAATAAAATTTATACTCAAAATCAGAAATGGACATTGACGTATTCGCTGCATATGTTAATCCACCCATAGATTCAAAAGCTGTGGATTTAAATTAATCTATTTTCATATACTCGTGTATTACTAAAACCAAAAGAGTTTTGTGTTTTAAAGTTTGGAGATCATTGATGAAAAGTCTTTACCTGGATAAAATTAAAAACTATATCCTTGAAATAGCTTAACTGTGATCTACGTGTGAGTTATGTATTTTTTTTTAAACTCTCTATTTCTTCAAGAATCTTATGATAATACACCTTACAGAAGATAAATCGTACACAAACATATTTGAAAAACCATTATGTTTTTTATTTTATCATACGAAAATTAAATGTTGGGTTCAGTGTTGTGGCTTATCATTTTAATCAGTAAATTTAGTATTTTAAAACATGATTTAGTCGTCGTCATTTTCTCTTCAATAATTAACAATACCCTTCTTGCTTTTGTTGAAAATTATAAAATTATATAACCTATCTCAACATATCAATATCAAGTTTAAGAGTGTTCATTGAATCTGAGAGCCCTCTAAACTATATAATTACACTAAATACATAAACTATAGATTTAAAATGTATGTATAAAATTGTATGATAACCTCTAATAAACACTGAGTAATACATAAGTTAAATACAAATTTTATGTAAGAAATGTTTTGTGCTATGATGCCTGTAAAGGGATATTTATAATACAGTCAACTTCCGATTCTACGACCTTTCACGGTTCCTTGGAAATGGGTAGTTATCTCGAAGGGGTCGTTATTGTAATATTAACCGATTTTGTTCCACCCCCAACTTTCATAAGCAAAAATTGCATTTTTTAGGCGTCACGTGAAAAGAAAATTTCGAAAAGCCTACCTATTTCTTGAAGAAGTCCATTGTAGAGGCCTGCCTCTTCTTAGTGCCATTTTTCTCAACGAAGTCTTTCACATTATAAAACTGGAACCACAGCTCTTCGCTAGTGACCTGGCGCATAAGTTCTTTCGAGTAGACATCCCCGGCTTTCAGCACATCTTTCGTCGTGGGGATGTCTTCAGACTCTTCTTCCATTCCTTCATCCCCCTCTTTATCGCTGGTTTCCTGATGCTCCCTGATTATATCAGTGTCATCAAGGGTACCCCAAACTGTGTTGCCATCGTCTGCTCCTATGTTCTCCTCATACGTGCAGTCTGGGGCTAATCTCTGCCACGTTACCTTGTCGCACGGCCTCGTGAAAGTAGGGGGCAGACGAAGGTTCTGTTGATGGGCCAGGCTGCGGTTTCATGGAGGGACTTAGCTGGGAATTGGCGTCCACTGGTGGTGGGTCGTCTGGGTCTTCGGCGCTGGCATCGGCGGGAAGAATACGGACGGCCGCCTCTTCGTTGACTGGTAGGACAAAGTGGGCGTGTCAGAAGCAGTTGGCGATTACCGCCGGTCGCATGGCCCTCCAACTGACGAAGATTCCTTCCATGGTCCTGAACACGTCCCACTTTTTTACCTCCTTGTCCATGTCAAGATTCCACACCAAACTACACACAAGCATCTCGTTGAACTTCACATTCGCTTGCTGGATTATTCCCTGGTCCAGGGGCTTAAGTGTGCTAGTGGTGTTCTTTAGCAGAAACGCCAGCTCATTGTCCCTGAGTTTGTCAAGAGCAGGATGTTCGGGGCAGTTGTCGACGAAGAGAAGGACTTTTCTATTTGTGGCGTCCATCTTCGAATCGAAGACTTGAAGCCACCTCATGAACACCCCCAAGGTCATCCATGCCATCTTATTAAAACTATAGTCACAAGGAAGGATGTTGCCCTTGAAACCCCGGGGTTTTTGAACTTCCCGATCACTAGGGGTTTCATCTTATCACTGCCATTCATGTTGCAGCACAGAAGGATGGTGATCTTGCAACCTTGCACTTATCCCCTTTCACAGCAAGAGTGTGATCTGGCATAAGGTTGTAGAATATTCCCAGCTCGTCAGCACTATATACATATTGAGGCTGATAGCGCCTAAGGATATTTCGGAGCAAGGGCACACACTCCCTCACCGGTGTTGGGTCGACCGATGTACTTTCAACGACGATCTTGTGTCGGGATATTCTGTGACGCACTTTGAAACTCTCTAGCCACCCACTTGAACACTTAAAGTTTTATATACCTGACCTCAGGGCAAATTCATCGGCCTTCCCCTGCATCATTGGTCCGTTTATAGGCATGTTTTGCGCTCTATGCTGGATGAACCACTTCAGCATAGCCTGCTCCAGATTCGCGTGAGTCGCACCCCTAAAATTTTTGCCTTTACACTGTGACCTTCCTTCTACACTGCATTCACAATTTCTTCTCTCTTTTTTAGAATCGTGAAAAGCGGTGACTTCGGGATGACTATCCGTCATCGTAATCTTCTTCTCATCCACTTCCTGGATGACCTCGTACTTCATGAGCGTCACAAAGGTCCTCTTTCCACTCCTTTCGTCAAAATTATAAGCTCGTATCAAATTTTAAAAAATATTGTGGGTCATTAACATCGTTCACAAAATTAAACCAAAGCCTAACCAAATCGAAATAGCAAAGGCGAAAAACAATAGCGTGGGTCATCAAAAATCGTTCACAAAATCAAACCAAATCGAGAATCAAAATAACAATGGCAAAAACAAGCCTGGTGCTTGATGTAGCGGCAGTCGCGCGCGGGGAAACATTGTCTTGCTTGTGGGAGGGGGTGGACAGAGTCAAGTGCTATTGGTTGGAATCGATGGGGTGGTGTCTTTTTTTAAACCTGACCCACCCCAGTTACTAGTAACACAGCTCACAAAAATAATCGCAACGCAACGACCTAAATAAGTGCAACAAACACATTTCGCGGCCGATTTCCTTAAAAATGTTGACCTTTTTCTCCCCATTTTTCACGGTTTCCCAAAAAAGGGGTTGTTACTTCGAGAGGGACGCTATTCTCGGGGTCGTAGAATCGAGAGTTGACTGTAACTATTATTTGTGTTTGTGAGCTTCCTTTTATTAAGAGTTTGTGTTATTTACATAACTATACTAGTGTAGTGAGAATAGGAAAAGTATAATGTATATTTATAATATACAAGGATTAGTATGGCTTTAGATAGATGGTTATTTAGAAAAAATATATAAAGAGATTAAGCCCGGCTAATATTCTATCGCAAAACTTCCCTTTATTAATAAACCAAAATATACGGAAATAATGTAATTGTCAGTTTGCCTTACAATGGGGTAGCTATGATTGAACATATTATTTATTTAAAATATAATTATTTTTAACTATTAAAAAAATATTTAAATTTTAAAATTATGTTCAGAAACTTTTGAAATGGAATTTTAAAACAACTTTACAAGACGTTATTTTCTCTGCAATACCCCTATCCATCTGGGCTATTAAACTATTTGTTATAAAACGGCATTGATAAAGAATGTATAATTTAAAAAGTTGCACGTGTATTCTCGTAAAGAGAAAGTGGAATAACACACTAAACTGGGACATGAACACTAAAATCCTCGTCACCACCAAATCACACCAAATATGATGAAGTTCTTAGCCAACGTGAACACCAAAGAGTGTTAGTTGTTAAATGAAATGTTTACTATAAACATATAAAAATTGTTTAAATAATGCTGAAAATACTTACAAATTAAAGAGAGTATGAAAACGATTAGATACAAAACTTGGAAATTTTGTGCCTCCATTATTTCCAACTGGTTACAAGTGTCATACATAGAATACAATGTTGGGTTCGAGCTATTTATTGGGATAGCAGTAGATAAAAATGTGATTAAACATTAGATAGTGAAAAATGTGCTTACCAATTGGTATAATAGAGTCTATCATCTGAGATTAGAAAAGGTTTGGTTGATTGCTACTTGCAGTATCGTTAAACATTAAATTTGTCGTTATCTTTAGGTCACATGGCATAAACCTAGATTTTAGAACTTACCTAATTTACAATGATGGAAAGCTAGAAGTTTTAAAGTCGTCTGTGTGTACATACAACAGTTATCTCGCTATCTCATTTCATTTCATTTAACTAAGGTATTTAACGTGTACTTTCTAAACCAACTTATTATATAAGCACACGACTTACTAACGAACTCAAATCTAGTATAGACCAAACACCTACCCCCCAGCCGTTAGTTAATCACTTTGAAAGGTAGGAAACCCACATTTCACCGATGATAAAAAAATTGGCTATGCCGTGAATCTAAATTGGGGCCCTTATCTCAATAGACAAACATGCTATCGACGTAGCTAAGATATCGGACATTCTCATCTGCTCTACACGCAGCGCACATTCACTATTATTTTATTTAAAATAACCTTCATGTTAGTTTGTTTTAAATAACTTGAATGTCCAACATAATAGTAAGAAATCAATACATTCCCTACCATTTAAAACCAACTCACAATAACTAGTTTATAGAACATTTTATTTTTAAATACACTGCAAGTGTGAATATAGATCAATAATTTAAAATAAATGTAATCTAAATATGTATACTAGAGAAGCCAGATTGTGTTTGCTCACAACCCTTCACTCATTACCCTCTCCTCAATCCAATCCATCATCCTCCCACCGGTAGCATCCATCTCCTGGGACCAGTTTATGTATAGGTAAGTGTAATTCCTACTTTAAAGAAGATTTACACCTCAAAAAAATTGCTAAACCTCAAATATGTAAGCCATATTTGAATATATACCTGAAAAAAATATAACTTTTCCCCCCGTAGCGCAAAAATAAAAAACAGTGAGAAATATATTTTTTTTACAAATACTAAATAGACAGTAATTACAAAAAAAAAAAAAATTATTTTAAACATTATTCAAAATTTATAAAAATTATTAGGCAATAAAATAAGCCAAAGTGTTGTTTCAGATCACCTAGTCTTGACTGGATATTATTTATAGCATAAGTATATGAATTCTGAGAACACTGGTTAACATCATTATTGCAGTCCAAAAAAAATGTATAGATATAGGCTATGTCCAAACAAATGCATTATCGATTTTAAAAGTCAAATACACGGCATTTCGATTCCAAGACGCACATTTATTTTATTTTGAACATTTCTAAAAACCGGATGTGTCTTAGAATCAATGGCTTCTTATATTCGCAGGTTTTTTTAACAACACTCTCGATGGTTCAAAAGAAGATATACTATGGGAGAGTGAAGTTAAAGATGGACCAGAATACTATTTACTACTGGATAGTGAAGATAGAGATGGCTCAGAAGAATCACACTGATATTGATTCAGAAGATAGAGATGAATAACATACCTACTGAAAAATATGGTTCTAATGTTGTTAGTAAATTAAATTCTGTAATAAAAATAATTTTGATGTATAGGGTATTTTAACATTTAATTTTTATTTATTTTCTTAGAATCAAAGTTTTTTTTCTGTTGGTGGCACTGACAAATTAAGGTGCGTCTCACAATCAATGACGTCTTGGAATCTATGAAATACGAGCATCCATTTGCGTTCCTAGCTATATATATCTCACGAGTTGCAAATCTCATAAAAAGACTGAACAAACTGAAAACTTAAATAAATTGAGACTATCAATCTGTGGGACCAGATAGACTCATTTATGTGTATCGTTAACTACCTAAAGAAGTTTATGATTATCTGCAAATTACTACAAATATTATTATCAAAAATGCATCCAAAACTTTAACCTAAATACAAAAAATTAAGGTAGTAATGAAGTTGAGGAACCTGTACAACAAAAAAAACTACTATATGGCATTAGGAACGCGGTCCACTACTATTCACTAACGTTCTTGTATACCGCCCTAGGTCTTACCAATGGACTAGTCTAGTCTCAAACTCTGAAATCCTAGATCACCTAGCTTAATTACTAATCCTAAGCTTCCAAGAAACACCATTCCATGTAATTAACCAGATTTTAGAGTGTGTATGGTGTAAGGGAAGAATAAGTTTAAGTTATCTACTAACAACGATAGTAGAAGATTGCAAGATTAATAATAATAATAATAATATTTAGCACCGCGTCTTACTACCCGTTCGGGTTATACGCTCTAAGTACTAATTACGCTAATGGATTAGGAATTGGGAAGGTTGAATTAGATGAAGTGAACCCGCATTTGCGTGGAGGTAGAGTGGAGAACCATTTAGGAAAAACCACCCTCAGTTCACCCGACCGAGATTCGAACCTCGATCTCCCCGTCCTCGGCGGTCGAGCTCAACACTACAAGCGCGTTAGCCAACTACGCCACCGAGGCGGGTGTGGCAAGAATAGAACATTCAATAATTTAAAAGTATTTTTTTTAAATTGTTAATAGGTTCTAGTATTATGCATTTTTAAGAATTCAAGAATATTATTTCCTATAAATTGAGCAGTATTACCAAATATTATAAAAATACAATATTAATCATAACTGATAGCATTATTTGACTATTTAACCTTTAGGATTTCAAAAAATAGTATAGTCATTAAACATTATTAAAATTGACAGCAGCTAAAAACGATTAAACTTGCTTCAATGTGTTTCCACACAAATGCTGGTACACTTTTCTCTAAATTCAACCTTCTTCATCCTTAACTCATAAGTTTAGTTAGTACATAAGTACACAGTCTGAATAGGTAGTGAAACATGGTGCTAATAAAAACAAAACAGCTTAGATGGTTGTATATCCTGACACTAAATAATCAGTACTAATATACTCTGACTAGAGTTTTGTCTGTGACGTATTTAATCATTCAACAAGAATAACTTAGGTAAGGTGCCAGTGAAAACCCCTGAGGGAACTCTAGAGTTAATAATTGATAAATTAAAATATTCAGTCTTTATCTATAAGGTGTTGCCAAACATCCACACTCACATTTACTAAAACGTTAGGAATGAGGCTAGGGTATTCTTACTCCAGCTTCTAATCTCATGTTTTAATAAGCACTTTCTTGATTCTGCGACGTTATAACAGCATGGTTGAGATATTAATCACGTTTGGAAAAAGCCAGAACATCCTTGCACAAAATAATGGCGACGCTGTTACTCAACATTGAGCCTCCAATTACCTACAGGCTGAAACTGAGTTTACACTGTACACTCCGTCTAACCTGAAAGGTCCTCCCTTGACGAATTACATTATTTACTTATATTATAAGCTACACCATAAGGAATTAATGGCAGGTAAGCTTGCTACCTACAGTGTAAGCGAAGCGTGCATGTACGGTTTCACTTACCCAAGTGTGAATTAACTTCATTGTAAAATGACAATAAATTATTTAACTCAATTTAATCAATAAAAGTTATGGAAAGCCCCTATATCTGACTGTAATTCATATTTCAGTAGCTATCAGTCAAGTGTTTTTCATTAAAAGTGACCAGATTGAATTTCAAAGAGTTACAACATTGTTAGTGCAGATTCGATGATAAAATCAGTGTTTATCAAGTACATCATTCTTTGGTGATAAGATTAGGTCCAATACATTAACATGTCCGTTGTCATGATAATATCAAATAACAACTTTTTTGTTTGTCATTGCTTAGATAAATCTATAGAATGTTTTTCTAAATACAGATTAATTAACTTGCCTAATATAGTTTATTAGCAGACATTAGTTACAAGCATGGTCAGACAATCAAGAAGTGCCATTTGAAAGTGCACTCTTTGTTTCAATCCAATATGTATTTCAAAAGTGTCTGATAGGTGACATCCAACATGTATGCTACATTGTGTATAATTCAAGCATACCTCAATTAGCTTGGGAGGTTTATATGGAATATCATACTTAAACAAAATTGTATATTATTTGTTTGATTATAGAGTAAATATCACTCGAAATATGTTGGATTAAATTATACAGCATGTTCGTAATAGTAAGATAAATTTATAGTCATTACACTCTGTTTTATCTCTATTTTTTTAAATGTAAATTAAAATAAATTCCTTTCATTGTTATGGTAATACTACATTATTCCATATGAAACATTGACGTTTATGAATTTCTAATTCTAACATTTCACTACCCCTCTTTAGTAATACTGCTGGAATTGAATCCAAACCTGGATGTCTATGGTTATTTAACCTGTTAATAGCTCCTCTGTCGTTACCAAAACTTGCCTCTAGGACTAATGACTCATCAGTATATATATAGATACCCTTACCCAATTCGGATCTTTTATAAAAATTCAAAATATACCTAGAGTGGCGGTTCCATACCTCATATAAAATTAATCATTATTTGATTAAGACTACAAACTTTGTAAAAATAAATGGTATTTAAAAATCCCCTACCCTCATCTTTCTTATCGTCCTCGACTTTCCTATCTCTATACCTTGGGACCAATTTCTTGCTAAACACAAATGCCTAAATGTCAAATTAAGTCAAATGCACATAGGAATAGCCATATACAATGTACAGCAGCTTTAAATAAAATGACTAAATTGTATACACTGGCAATGGTTTTCATTCCGACAATTTAACGAGAAAGAAAAAATGTAAAGATCAATTAATAATTGAACCATCCTTAACTAAATTAAGGGAAAGCAGGAGGCCCAAAAAACAACAAAATCTAATAAGGTCAAAAAAAGGGGACAATAGGAGTGAATGCTTGGAGTTCTGTGCTTTGAATATTTTAGGGCAAATATTCAAAAACCAGACCTCGCAACTCCAAATAGTTGCAGAATTAAATATAAGAACGGTCTATCTCACGAGTTAGTAAAAAGGATATTTACTGCTGAATTAAGTTTACCATAAAATAACTAACACATAACTTAACCTCACATACCTAGGGTATGGTGGAACAATATTATGAATTAGAGTAGAAGTTGTGTCGAGTTGGTATTTATTTGACAAACATTCAATATTGTGAGAAAATATATAAAAGATATTCACAAAATATCTGAGACGTTATCAAAATGTTCAAGTACTATTAACAAAACTACAACGTTTATATAATAGAAAACATCAATCATTTAACTTGAGCGTCATTATTACAGACAAACAATATAGCCTGAAATTGCTTAAGCTCGTAAAAGGTTATTTCAAAATTAGTTATGAGCTCATTACGTAACTAGAGAAAAATTAACATCAACTAAGTTATCCTTAAATAGTTAATTGCCAAGAGTGTATTTCCCACTAACACCCAGAATATAAACCAATAAAACGCTTAAACAAGCCATATAATATTTACCTTAAATTCTATCCACTTATTTACATTACTTCATACAATTCCACAATATTTGGTAAAAATAATAAATAGGTATACGTTAATATTGGGACGTCGTTGATAAACAGATCGTTTATTTACGTTCAATATGGTTAATGTTCCCGCGATCATGTTTTGAGTTTTACCCAACAAAAAGAAACCAAATATCGGAATAGTAACAACATTCGAGATCAATAATATATTTAAAGACAAAATATCGATAATACCCAGAGGTTTATAATCGATCATTACCCAGAAACAAAATACAGATCGACTAGCAATATAAACGCCTTGACCCTACGACTAATTAACATTAAAATGTAAGAACGAAATTTACAACTATTATATTTATGTTTCATATTTTAAAGTTATTTAGAAAATGTCAAAAAGGAATTTAGAAATTTAATTTAGATAAAAATAAAAGTTAAAGAAGCCGAAAAAGAATTTATATCTTACATTTTATTAATATAATCGAAGCCGGAGCTTCTCCTTCTCCAAATACGATTTAGTCCAAGAGTAGCCTCTGATTACTCAGGCGCCAATATATATATCACAGTACCCAGAAAAAGGAGATACAGGTAAAAAGAGGTTGGGGTCATAATCAGGAACAACCGGGAACAAAACATGCGCATGACAACATAAATTCTACAAAGTTCTTTACATTTTCTCGATCATACTAGAATAGGGCGAGTAGGTTATCTTCACAGCACAAGATATTTGGCACAATCACATACAATATTGGCCAACAGTATTATTTTCGTCGCGGTTCCGAGAAGGTGTGTCTGATATTCACTCGTGTTAATGTTCCATGTGGTTCCGGCCGTCACACAAATGGGGTAAGCTTAGGATTTTTTATATCTACTAATGCAGTCTAACGCTACATAATGTATTTGCTATAGCAGTGACAAGTCTTCAGATGATTATGTGCAATCTTATAAAGTAATTTTGTGAAATTGAAAACATTACATTAGCATATTAATGTTCATAAACTCTAAGTTACATTTGTCCACTAAGGAATTTTCAGTTCCTAGATTATCTAATTATTACAACTATATTTATCATATTTAATCTGTGTATATATTTATCAATTCTATCATGTTTATTTATATATATATCTTATTTGATTATTTTTAGATGAAAGTTGGGATTATAAAAGCTGCTAACCTTTTAAAGGTAGGGTGTAATATGTATTTATCAACACAAGTTATATGTTCCCTTAGTTGAAATGTCAACACCCAGGATGAAGATGACTTCAACCGACACAACTTCAATCAGAGAAACAGAACTAATAATGTCTGATGAAGTTACCATATCACCAAATAATTCTTTAAATTTGGTTGGTAAACTATTGAAATCTAAAATGAGAAATAAGCTCTCCATTTGGCAGTAAAATAATTTTGGAGGATTCAGATTTCCTTTAATAATTACAAGTGATCCCCATTTACATATAGCTACTATATTTCACACAATTAAAAAGTTAGCCTTTTGGATTTGGAATTTTTGACATAGTGCAGACTACAAACTTTCATTCCTAATACTTAAACTATAGTTCAGGGCTTCTGAAGCTTGGAGATGGACAGCTTATTAATAACAAAGAGCTGGAAAGTGACATTATTCAGTTGTCAGACCAACTTATAGTTGGTGAAAGAGTTAAAGAAACCTTTGGCGGTCGTCTTAAAGACAGGGATATATTAAAATTGGCAACTATATCAAAACTCTGTTCAAGGAAAGAACATTTGATATCCGCCAATAGTGAACTTCTAATACTACTGGAAGAATAGTTTGTTTGTTACTCAAGCATGGATGCTATCAATTGGGACAATAAAGGTGAAAGAAACAGTAAACTGGTTGAGTTGATCAACAGTCTAATTCGCTTAGGAATGCTTCCACATACATATAATTTGAAAATAGTTTCACTAGTAATATTGCTACAAGATTTGAATACTATAACAGGCTTGTGTAACAGAGCTCACTTATCAATCGATAAGGTGATCATAAATTTAATTTCAGCAACCATCCTCCCAGATTCCTATTTAGGTAAGCCAATTTTTATACCTAGCAACAGTTCCTAGTCCAATTAGTATTTTCCATGAGCATTAATGAGTTCCGGGGCCAGACCCTTGACATGGTTGGTGTATATCTTCCTACTCCAGTGTTACGCCATGGAGAGCTTTAAATGTATCCTTCTAGAGAGTGCACCGCACGGCAGACAAAGTACAGGTAATAACAGTAATTTTCAAAGTGTTCTTAAAAAGAAACAGCCAAAAATCTATACCAAAAATTTAGTGTATTAAGAAATGAGTTTTAAGGCAAGTGTTCTACTCAAAATTAACAAAATAATTCTTTCGTCGAGCTTCTAGTCCACCCCTCTACAAGGTAGATTTAAAACATATGATACACCACAGGAAAAGGGATATTAACTTATCCTTGACAAATTGGCCTTTTTTTATATTTTCTTAGGAAGAAATTTGTGTGCTTTAAGATGCTGTTTTTAAATATTTCCCATCTCTATTAATAATTTTCTTTTATTAATTTTTAAAATCGAGCTTTTAAACAATTGTTTTGAGAAAGCTAAGGTTAAATTTAAATTGTAATTTGAGTAAGTAAACTTAATATTTATTCTTACCTTATTCTGCAGATAAAGGACTCATTTTATTCAGTTTTTCATGTTGAATTCGGCTCTATAGGTGAAATGTCTTACATTTGAAATAATAGCATGCTGCAAAAGAAAATGCGTTGTTACTGTGAAGAAGAAAGCCCTTTTTGCTGAGGTAGAACTAAGTTTTCTTCTTTTATACTAAATTTAATTACTTCCTGAAATTTTCATTCAAATTTTAGATTAAGCTCTAGCTGAATTCGTATTTAATTTATCAAAAATGCAAATATATATATATATATATATATATTACTGCACTGAAATGATTAAAGTAAACTTAAAAACTAAATTTTGGACAAAAAAAACGTTTATTATTTTATTTTGCACTGCCCTATTAAGATTTAGTTAAACCTTTTTTAACTAAACTAAATGGTTTTACTATATTTATTGCTTAATTTTTAATTTTTGTAGTACATTAAAATTCTAAACAACAACAACAACAATAATAATAATAACAATAACAAGGGCATGTATCAAGACAAAAAATGTAACCTACTGAAAATATTTTCCGGAGGTGAACTGTATTAATAACAATAAGGAAATACCTCTACAAACTACAATAGCAACAATTAGGATAAGACTAAAGGTGGGCTATTAAAAAAAAAGCTCTACATTAAAAAAAAAGACAGTAGGATTAGCTTTTATATCATCCCTCTCCTTCAAGCTGTTTCTTTTGATCCAGCTGATAATGAAAACCTCCTTTTTGTATTCCTCTTCCCTGCGTGGACATTGTGAATATGAGAGTGCTGTTGTATACAGATGAAGCTGTATTGATGACTAAGCATTGCAATGTTCACAATGGTGAACTCTTATTTTATTTCAAGTGCATGGATTAGGTATGTTCTATTTTCATAAATATGTTTTTGTATAATTTTACTCACATACTTTATCCAAGGAGGAGACTGCAGTTTTGAATGTTATTTCTTATATTTCATATTTTAAATTTGGGGTTTATTTTTATTAATAAGATTGTTTTAGTTATTCATTTTTCATTTTAACATATTATTTTAAGCCCTTCAGGCAATTTAAAAGTTAATATATTTTATCTTATATTAAATGTACTTGCGTAGTGAATTGTACAGTGAACAAAAGGAAAAAGCTGAGATTTCAGGTTTATCCCGTTCGAAGGAATATCTAGATTTTCCTTTACATCGTATGATGTCAATTTCCAACCATTCAGAAGGCTGAGATCCAAACGACATTCTTACGATAGGTCCAAATTACCGTTTCAAATATAAGTGGTCTCTGACATAAGCAGAGACATGGAAAGGGATTTTCTTAGAGAAACAAAGCTCGGGCTATACCCGGGACAGACATAATATGACCACGTAGTCGATAGGACGTGCGTTGCACGTGCGGTTAGTATTAAGGATGTAACAAATATATGGTAAATTATAATACTATAATTATGTAAAGCATTTATGACATGTTGTAAGAATAAAATTTAAATATATAAATCAAACTGATTGCATACATATTGAAGAAAAAGTTTCATTATCGGTAGTATTGAGAATCAAGCATCGACTTTAATAATACCCAAAGTAGCCCACTGGGGACATAAACCAAGGAGATCATCATAGTAACGCTGACGTAATAGATTGAGCTTAAGACAGGGACATACACGAGATGACAACCACTGTCTCCCAGCTGAGAGGCTACTACATCAAATCGTTTGAGGAGCAGCGGCGAAACGTTACAATTGACTCCCCAACGTAAGGGGCCAGGAACGCTGTAATCGGGGCCTTAACTGTGGGGCGTGTGAATGTAACGATTAAGGCCCCATTATGGAAAGGGGAACCGTTGTAGAGTGAAAGTGACTTGAAGAATTCATTAAATCATTTGGATGTGGTGCCAGACAGGCTATATCTTCGTATAAATGTTTCCAAAATTAAGGTGATAGTTTTTGTTAAGATTCGGATGGAATCCTACTATATAAGAACGATAATGTTGTACAGCCTATTTCTCAGAAACTATACATAATGACAACATGTGATTTTATGTATTATATTTAACTTGTAAATTTAAATTGAACTAAATTAATAAAAAAGTTACAAGTTAATCTTTACTTTTTTACAATAAGACATAAGTTCGATTAAATTTAAATGGAATAAAACATGAAATGCAATAATATAGTTTTGAAGTTATCATATTATTATAAACAATAAGATAATGTTTTGTCATACGTGACGAATATGAATAATACAATAATGTTTACAAAATTTGATATTTTAAAATTAAATAATGTCTTAACTGTTGAAAAAGTTCAGTAGTTTCCTGCTAGAGTGGTCTGTCATAGGAAGCATCTCCCCCTCCGCTCCCCAACCCCTTTTTGGCGTTATCTATCTTTCCATATCTTTTGTAAGCCCCGCTATTTCCACTTCACTCCTCCATTTATATCCTGTTCTGGTAAAATCCCTGACTTGACACTAATTTTTTGTCACCTGCAAACTTGAGTTATTGCAAATGTTCCCTGTGATGTATTTTCATGAGCTATGTTAAAGTCTTTTTTAGCTTATAGATAATTTGATTAGATATAACCTATTTGTATAGCAACGGTTTTGTAAGAAGAGATGAAAATGTTTTCTCTAAATAGTGGTATTCATGTTTTATAGATAAACAAGACTTTTTCGTACTTATAGCAGGATTAATTTTGCAAATATTAAGATTCAGTGGTGCATCCAGAAATTTACTTTAGGGGAGGGTGGGCATGTGTGCCAAAGAGCTATTATTTCTGTCCCCTGAAAATATCACATTATTTTAGTTTAAGGCTTCATTTTTTTAAAAGTAATAACACACACATGTATATTATACAGGTTGTTAAATAAAAAGTACAGAATGTATTAATCTTTTATATATTAACATGAGTAAAATAATTTTAGATGATATTACATAAACTCAAGGTGTGTCGTTGGTAAACTCTAATATTAATAATAATAATAATAATAATAATAATAATAATAATAATAATAATAATAATAATAATAATAATAATAATAATGAAAGTATTTTAGGAATCATAGGTCCACAAACCATAGAGGTAAAGGCAATTGTGTATATTAGTAATAAAAAATAAATGATACCGTGCACCACAGAGACTTTCTCTCGCTTTTATCTTTAAATAGACATTTACTAAAACTCGTAAGATTTGTGAAACGAAATAATAACTATACACATTTTTGTAGAAATACTACACTAAGAATCATAAAGGAAATAATATCAACAGTTACTCACTCTCTGGCATTATGAACTAGGAACACTTTTCCCGAAAATTGAAAAAATATAAACATCTTTGTTAATCAAAGAGCATAAGAATTAAATTTATTTTCAAAAACTTGTATTAAAAAGTATATTTATTTGTTTATATCTCACAACTTATTGTTTTTATAAAAATATATTTCAAAAAAATATGTTTATCTTTAATAGTACTACAACTTTACAATCATAAGTTATTACGTATCTCAAATAGTTGCGGAAAGATTTTGAAAATTTGAACATCTCCCCTATGTAAAGTACCCTCAATGTCATGTTCATGAGAAAATTAAATTTTCCATAGTGTTTATAATGATAAACAGTGTTTATGTATAAAATGTAACCAAAATCGTTAAAGAAATTTTTGAGAAAATAGATTTATTATCTTTTTGTCTTTCAATAAACTACCCTTAAGTTTAGGATTTGATATCTAATTCCAAAAACCACTCGGTGGGACCATATGTAAGCCCCAGTTACAAAGTTTTAGCCCAATAGGTAAAATGGTTTTGACTCTAGCCCAAGCCAAGACACAACCAGTCAGACAGAAGGAATTGCAAAACCACTTTATTTTATATTCAGAGGGTCATGAAAAGTCGACATTTATTAAAATCTCGATTTCGACGATTACAATATTCTCGTTCCGAGGTGTCGAGAGAAAGTAGATATTTGTTTACAAAGCTTAGTTACCCACAGCGGTGTTCTAGCCGTTGCTTGCCATTAGTTTGATCGGCTTTAATAAGGAGGTCAAGGTTATAATCACGTCTGCGTGAACTGAAGAGGATTTTCCCGTTAAATGTATGTATGTATGTATATATATATATATATATA